>NW_020769655.1:845-11071 GCF_900518735.1 Pseudonaja textilis
AATCACCAGGAGGCTGGGAGTTCTAGTCCCACTTTAGGCATGAAAACTGACGGTGACTTTGGGCCAATCACCAGGAGACGGGGAGTTCTAGTCCCGCCTTAGGCATGAAAGCTGGTTGGATGACTTTGGGCCAATCACCAGGAGGCTTTGGAGAGGCCTTTGGGGGGCAGCGGAAGGCTTGCGGGGGGGCTGCTGCCCTCTTGATGCGGGGAGTGTTTGGAGATAATATCAAAATCTTTGCCTGAAGACTGAAAATGCTCTGGTGGCCTAGAGGGGGAGCTGTCCCCTCACAATCAGGAGGCTGTGAGTTTGATCCTAGGTATGAGGCTAATATTTGGAGTAGGGGGTTGGGCTAGATGACCTCCAAGATCCCTTCCAACTCCGTTTTTCTATGATCTGTGAACGCCGTGCAAAGCAGAGGCCTGAATTGGGCCAGGAGGGAGGCGAAGGCGGAAGAAAACGGCTAGTTTGCCTTCTCCCGGAGGGAGACCCCATCGACCTGCTCCTTCCCTCACCAGCTCTCTGCCCGAAGTGACCGGGTCCCCCAAGTTGGTCCCCCAAGTTGGTCCCCCAATGGACAACGGAGAGCGAGAGGCCTTCAATAGCTGGCAACCAACAGTTGGGATCTAGCAGGAAAACAGAAGATTTGGAAGGGAACCTCTAGGTCATCTAGTCCAACCCCGCACCCCCTGCCCAAGCAGGAGTGATGGATGGGCCCTCAGGAGGGGTCCGAGGCCTTGCTGCTTCACCTTCTTCGGATGGGGGACCACCTGGGGGACCCCGTCACTTCGGGCAGAGATTTCTAACCTATGCGAGTCTCTCTGGGGCTCAAGGAGGCAATTCCTGGGGTTGCCCAACGCCAACAGCTGCTCAACATCCCTTCTGAGACAATAAACTGGTCTCCCCTCCCACCAAGAGGTGGAACTAGGTGGAGGGTTAGACTAGAAGACCTCCAGGATCCCTTCCAGCCCTGTTGCAGGTCGTCTTCTAATGATGACCACGGTTGAGCCCCAAATTTCCGTTACTAAGTGAATTTTGCTCTATTTTTATGACCTTTCTGGCCACAGTTACTAAGGGAATTACTGCAGTCGTTAAGTGAGTTGCACGGTTGTAATGTGAATCTGTCAAAGGTGGCATGGGGGCTTCAGTCTTCCCCCAGAGACATTTGGGAAACCATTGGCTACCTCCAGTGGACTTGGCAACTTTAAGACTTGTGGCCTTCAACTCCCAGGATTTAGTATTTAGTACTTCTTTGATTTGTCAATCGCTTACAAGATACAGGTATAAGAATAAACATAGTTATGAATACATGAGATAGATACTTATAAGAAAAATATAAAAGAAACAATAGGACAGGGACAGTAGGAAAGGGGTGAGGTCAATAGTAGACAGTCTAAGGTTAAAGTTTTGGGGGTTTGGGGAAGAAACCACAGAGTCAGGTAGAGGATTCCAGACGTTGACCACTCTGTGGCTGAAGTCGTATTTCCTGCAGTCAAGTTTGGTGCGGTTAACCTTGAGTTTGTATCTGTTGTGTGCTCTTGTATTGTTATGGTTGAAGCTGAAGTATTCATTGACAGGTAGGACATTGCAATGTATGATTTTATGTACAATACTTAGATTGGACCGAAGGTGGCGTAGTTCTAGGTATTCTAGGTCTAGAATTTCAAGTCTGGTAGCATAAGGTATTCTGCAACGAGTAGAGGAGTGGAGAACTCTTCTTGTGAAATATCTCTGGACTTTCTCAACTGTGTTAATATCAGATACATAATGTGGGTTCCAGACTGATGAGCTGTATTTGAGTATTGGTCTAGCAAATGTTTTGTATGCTCTAGCTAGTAGTGTAATATTACCAGAGAAAAAGCTATGTAGGATTAGATTAACAACTCTTAATGCCTTTTTGGCTATGAAGTTACAGTGGGCTCTAGCACTTAGGTCATTTGAGATGAGTACTCCGAGATTCTTGACAGAGCTTGGAACAAGGTCTTGACTATTCAACTTGTATTTTATTTTCTGATTTTTTTTGCCAATATTTAGGACAGAGCATTTATTTGTTGAGATTTGAAGTTGCCATTTGTTTGACCATTCTGATACATAGTCAAGGTCCTTTTGAAGGGTAGCAGTATTGTCTGTGGTGTTGAATAGCTTTACATCATCAGCAAAGAGAACGCAGTTGCTCTTGATATGATCACAGAGGTCATTTATGTAGAGTATGAAGAGAGTTGGTCCTAAAACGCTGCCTTGGGGGACACCACCATTGACAGGTACAGAATTTGATAGGACGCTCCCAATTTTAAGCATTTGTTGTCTGTTTGACAGGAATGCTTCTATCCAGTAATGCAGGTGTCCAGAGATACCATAAGATTTTAGTTTTAGGAGTAGTTTGTGAACCACTGAATCAAAGGCTTTACAGAAGTCAATGTAGATTGTGTCTATTGCTTTGCCCTGATCGAGTTGTGTCGTCCATATGTTTTTGCAGTGTAAGAGTTGCAGATTACAGGATAGTTTTTTCCTGAAACCAAATTGTTTATTGGAGAGTAGGTTGTTTGTCTCTAAGTGGAGGATGATGGATTGGTTAATAATTGATTCCATGACTTTACAGGTGACGCAGCATAAGGAGATTGGTCTGTAATTTTCAACTAGTCTGGGGTCTCCCTTTTTGAAGATGGGGATGACCGTGGCTTGCGATCATAGTTTTGGCAAGGAGCTGGTCCTGAAAGATTTTTGAAAGATTATGCTTAGAGGTTCTCCTATGGCAGTGGATAGCTTTTTAAAGAAGTAGGCACATATTCCGTCCGGTTCAATAGATAGAGATGGTTTTAGATTGCTCAGTGCTTTTTCAACAATGTCTTCTGTAAAATCAATATATATTAGATCATTGTAGTTGTCTGTGGTTCAGCTAGGAAATCCTGGGCATGATCCATTGCTGTTTACAAATATCGAGCCAAAGAATGTGTTAAAGAGGTTGGCTTTAATAGTGTTGACATTGCAGTCTTTACCATTAGGTCCTTTCAGGGATGGGATGGACCTTGAGTCTTTTAGTTTGTTGTTTACAAAATTGTAGAAAGCGCAGGTGGAATTGGTGCATAGAAGATTTTCCTCTTGTTTAATGTGATAATTGGTGCATTCAGTTTTTATCTGGTGACATAGATTTTTCTATCAGCTTTTGAAGTTGGCAATGTGACCAGATTTGTTTTTTCGCTAAAGTTATTTCTTTTTGGATTGAAGCTTCCTTATTGTTATGGGTAATCTGTTTTTCCTGGTTTTGGGAGTTGTTATTGGTACATATAGTTTGATGACTCTTTTGACTTCTAGTAAGAATATGTTGTAATGGTCTTCAACAGTATTGCATCCAGTGAATAGAGATTGCCAACCAAGGGAAGAGATTCCTCAACTGGCGAAGTTTGTGGCCTTCAACTCCCAAGAATCCTCAGATAGAGAAGCTTTGCTGGCTGGGGAATTCTGGGAATTGAAGTCCACAAGCCTCAAACTCGCTAAGGTTGGAGACCCCTGCCCTAAAGAACATCAAAGCTGCTTTTAGGAAGTTCTCCCCCCACCAAGCCAGATTTCCATCCTGGAGGAAGAGGAGGGGTCCCCGGCTTTCTTGTCCTGGGAAGGGCCCAAAATTGTTTTCAGAATTTGGAATGCATTGTTCTGTGTAACTGTGGAGTCTCCAGAGTCCATCCATGGGTTCCTCACCCACCCAGCCAGCTTCCTTCTCCGTCCATCTGCCTTTTCCCAAGAGGACTCTACCCACTACTCACCTCTCCTTTGGAGGCACCGCCTACCCCTTCCTCCTCTGCAACTTTTTAGAGCTCCAGCTGTCATTCCAGATTGAGGACAGGAAAAAGAAGAGCTTTAATTATTTCGTCTTCCATATAAGCATTAACAGCCCTCCTAATTGTTCCAGGCAAATGTTTGAAGAGAGCATGAAACACCGACTTTCTCTCACGGAAAAGCCATCCTGAATTAATTTCCTGGGACTCGATGCCAGACTCTCTTGTTTTTAACAGATGAATTATGATCTATATTTTCCCCACACATTCTGTCTCTCTCTAAAACTCCACAAGCAAAGGCTGCCCGCCCACCAGCATTTCCAGAACAGCTGCAGAGAAGGCCAGGCTGGGATTTTAGCCAGCAGAAACAGCTGAAAGTACAGTTTCAAAGCTCCCTTTGTCATCTCCAAAATTACCTTCCCAACACACCCTGCCTCACCAAACCAAACTTTTGGGGAAAACAGTAATGATGAGAGGGACCTTGGAGCCTTCAGCCAACCATCCCTTACATTTGAGCCAGCCGTATGCACCAGCAGCCAAAAAAGCTAACAGGATCCTTGATTGTATAAAAGGTGGCGTAGAATCAAGATCATCTGAAGTCTTAGTACCTCTTTGTCAATCCTTAGTAAGGCCACACCTGGAATATTTGCATCCAGTTTGGGTCACCACCTTACACGAAAGATGTTGAGAAGTTTGCAAAAGTGCAAAGAAGACCAAACGACGATTAAAGGCCTGAAGACCAAAACATATAAAACATGGTTGCTGGAACCAGGTATGTCTAGTTTAATAAAAAGAAGGACCAGGGGCGACAGGAGAGCAGCCTTCCAATATTTGAGGGGCTGCCCCAAAGAAGAGGAGGGGGTCAAATTATTCTCCAAAGCCCCAGAAGGCAGGAGAAGAAGCAAATGGATGGAAAATCATCTAGGAGAGAAGCAACCTGGGATTAAGGAGAAGCTTTCTAACAGTGAGGACAATTAACCAGTGGAACTGCTTGCCACCAGAAGTTGTGGCTGCTTCATCCCTGGAGGCTTTTAAGAAGACATTGGCGAGCCATTTGTCTGAATTGATATAGGGTCTCCTGCTTGAGCAGGGGGCTGGACTAGAAGACCTCCAGGGTCCCTTCCAGCTCTATTCTGGTTAATTAATTGAAAACACAGAGCTGGAAGCGTTGAATTTTAGAAGCTGTGGCAAAAGTACAGCAAACATCTTGGTAGGCTGCTAGGTTTCCAGCACATAAATAATAAATAACTTTATTATTTGGACTTAATAAATCAGCAACAGGGAAAATGTTCTTAATAAATCGGTGATGAATCTTTTATTGAGTGGCACAATATGCCATTGGTGGGGGCTATTTAGTTCATAATGCTACCCCCTTCACCCGGTCACTTGAAATGAGAGCATCTCTGAGAGATCCACAGGGCCAAGGAAGGCAAGAAAGCAGAATAACACTTGCAAGGGACCTCAGAGGTCTTCTAGTCCAACCCTCGGCTCAAGCAGAAGACCCTGGACCATTCCAGACAAGGGGCTGTCCAATCTCTTCTTTCAAACTTCCGGTGCTGGAGTATCCACAACTGTTGGAGGAAAGTCCGTTGCCTTCGTATGAAGAACAATTGCAAGAATTGGGTCCGTCTAGTTTAGTGAAAAGAAGGACTGGGGGTGATACAGCACCTTCCAATATTATAGGGTCTCCTGCTTGAGCAGGGGGTTGGACTGGATGACCTCCGAGGACCCTTCCAACGCTGCTGTTCTCTTAACCGGGCCAGGATGCAGAAGACGGAAAGAATGGGCTTTTCCATTTCATTTGGTTATTGTGTGTCTCTTGCCTGGCAGAATCATCAATCCTGCCGGAGTCCTTCGGTGGAGGAAATCTCCCTGACCACGGATCTACTTTGGGGACTGTGACCCAACCAGGTGCGTTGAAACCAAAGAGGTCATCATTACGGGACCCCGGGTGCTCTCTGAGCTTGGTGGTTTTTCGTGCAGACGTTTCCTGACCCAACTAGGGAGCATCATCAGCGCTAGAAGGGAGTGGAGATTGGAGGGAGGAGGAAGAGGAGGACTGGGGGGTCCTTGGGGCTCTTTGAGCTGGGTTGCTTTCTTGCAGACGTTTCCTGACCCAACTAGTTAACATCATTAGCGCTGGATGGGAGTGGAGATTGGAGGGAGGAGGGGGAGGAGGACTGTGGGGGTCCTTGGGGCTCTTTGAGCAGGGTTGCTTTCTTGCAGACGTTTCCTGACCCAGCTAGGGAACCTCATCAGTGCTAGAAGGGAGTGGGGTTTGCTCTCCATCTACCCACAGTAGACAATATGCAGGCCAACCGCCAAACTCAGAGGGCGCCAAGGATGCCGCCCAGCCCCGTTCTTTTCTGGACAGAAAGGCCCCGTGGGCTTGGTCATTGCTGGACTTTTTCCTAATGGCTCCCCAGTTTTACAGCCCCCAATCTCCTTCGCTCCCCCTGGGAAACAGAGTTAACCAGAACATTTTGCCTCTTTCCATAATCACCTGCCTTAGAAGAAGGATCCCCGCCACCTTCTGCCTGTAAGCAACCCAGAAGCCCCCTCAGAAATGACACGCTGGACAGGTGTATAAAGCAGGTATTTAAACCAGGATCCGTGTAAACCAGGATCTGACATTGGGGGCCGTGTTAGAAGGAAAGCCTAAGATCTATTTTTTTAAAATATAAAACAAGTGCTTCTGCCGTAATAAAGAAGCTCACATAGGCCACCTAAAATATATTGGACTGAAATACACACATGGTTGGAAAAAAAACAATTAAACAACATATAGATTTGAAGTCTGAAATATTTTTTATTAGGAACGGTACCTGAAGGTTATAGTAAAGAAAAAAACATACTTCGTTATACATGCCTTAGCAGCAGCTAGAATTGTATTTGCTCAAAATTTAAAAAGTGACAAAATACCGATAGAGGGAAAAAGAATTGAGAAAATATTTGAATGTGCACAAATGAACAGATTAACGTTAGAAATTAAAGAAAGAGAAGAATTTGAATATTATATGGTGTGGGACTTGTTGTATAAGTGGCTAGAAAATAAAATTAATTAAAAGGGATTAGACGTAATTATAAAGCAATAAGAGAAAACTAGTGTAATAGACATACTGAATATTACTTATATGTACGGGAATGTGATTATTATTATATTGTTATATTGTTAAGAAGAATATTATTAGTTATTGTTAAGCACAAGAAATATGTACCTAATCGACACACGATTGAAATGGAATGGATTTATTGTATGTTAAAATAATAATAATAATAATAATAATAATAATAATAACAACAACAATAATAACAATAATAATAACAACAACAATAATAATAATAATAATAATAATAATAATAATAATAATAATAATAAACAGGAAGACGTTCTGGGTGCTCCAACATAGGAAGTTTTCAAGAAGAGACTGGACAACCACTTGTCTGAAATGGCATAGGGTCTCCTGCCTGAGCAGTGGGGTGGGCTAGAAGATCTCCAAGGTGCCTTCCAACTCTGTTATTGTTATTTAAAGGTGGTTGGCCATTGCCTCCTTCCTAGGCCCAAGGCCTCCCAGTTGGTGGTACTAGAATTCACTGTCACCTAGCTTCTGGTACGGCTGCCTTCACCATGACCCCAACATTGGCTCTCACCAAGCAAATAATGTGTGTATTATCTACAACCCGAGCCATGAATTTCCACAATTTCTAAAATCTTGCATATTTCAGAAGGCTGCAGCGAGGAACCAGTTCGCTGGGAGATCTCTGGCCTGTTTTTTTTAACCAGCAATGGAGTTTTCACCCTGAATTATAGTACGGCCTTCCCTCCTTGCCAAGCTAGAGCCACCCAAATTAGATTTATGGTAGATTAATTACACCCTGTCCCAATCAACAAGAGGAAACACCGCTGCTAGGAACAAACATTGTGTGTTTGAATGCAGAGCAGTTAGACTGAGATCCGGGTAGCAGCAACACCCTTGGCCAATGTCTGTTGTGGAAAGGGAACTTCAATGAGGACAGTGGTGACACCCAAGCAGGAAAAGCCCAAAGGGAACATCAGGCCAGCCATAAAAGCAAACTTGCATAGGAAAAGAGATTTAATAAAAGGTATTGAAAGAAGCCCCCTAGACAAAAGCCAAGTAATTAAGAAAGCTAGGGAAACAAGAAAAAGAAATCCCTTACAAAACAACAGGTCATGCCAAATCAGCAAAACAAATAGACAAAAGACACGAAATAAATTCCATAGCAGACAGGAGATTGCCACCAAACAAATATAAGAAAACATTAGGATGAAACTGATAATCCAATCAAACCACCCCACGGAGTTTACCCTCCGGCGGAAATGAAGACAACCCCCGACAGGATTTAAAACATTAAGAAATACAAACGCAAGCACACACACACACACAAAAGGAGAAAAAGGTATAAAAATCAGGGTTTTGTTATACAAAGATGGCTAGCCCCAGGAACGCAGACTTCTTGCTATCTCTTGCCTTCCTGAAAAATAAAAGGAACCCGCTTCCAAGCAGTTGTCTGTGTCATTGCACCGGAGCCCTCCCTGCAGGAAAACCGAATCCTCAGAAGAAAGGCATTTTCCAGCCTTTCAACACTGCAACATCACTCATGCCTCGCCTTCCCGTGATTCCTAGAATAGTCTAGACAGTGGTGCCAAAAGTAAGACCCTGAACTTAGTCCAAATGCACAGGTATAGAATAGGTCAGAGGTGTCCAAACTTGGCAACTTTTAAGACTTGTGGACTTCCAACTCCCAGAATTCTCCAGCCAGCTCTGCTATGGGCGCTGAAGTCCACAAGTCTTAAAAGTTGCCAAGTTTGGAGACCCCTGGAATAGGTGGCACCTGGCTCAATAAACAGTGACTGGGAGAGGGATCTTGAAATCCTAGTGGACAATTCTTTAAATATGAGCCAGCCGCGTGCTTCAACTGCCCCAAAACCCAACACAGTCCTAGCCTGCATTAACAGTGGGATAGAATCAAGATCACGGGACGTGTTGATACCACTTTATAAGGCCTTGGTGAGGCCACACTTGGAATACTGCTTGCAGTTTTCGATTGCCAAAAAAAGTCTTGAGACTCTGGAAAGAGTGCAGAGAAGAGCAACAAAGATAATCAGGAGGCTGGAGACTAAAATATACAAAAAAACAGTTGCAGGAATTGGGTATGGCTAATTTAAGGAAAAGAAGGACTAGGGCTGACATGATAGCAGTCTTGTCAGATTATATTCATGAACTGGAATAGCAAGCTCAGCCAATGAATAGGCATAGCAAGTAAGTCAGCCAATGAGGACTGTTTGGAAACTGAAACTAAAAGTAGTCTAGGGTGGCTCTATGTTAAGCCCTGCAACTTTGCCGCTACGTTGGAGTTCGGAGTCTGTCTACTGAAGATGAAACTAACTTGCTTGCTCGTTGAAGACTGGAGCTCTGCTCTGAACTTGCAAGATGTTTCTGTTTGAGTTTGCTCCACGTTGGAGAAATCTACAACAGGTTTGTAAAATCTACTTCTGCTATTTATAAAGACGTGCAATGAAGCATCAGCCATCTGTGTTTATTTTTCTGGCGCTGAATTATGGCTGCAAAACTCTAAATGAGTCTTCCAGTATTTGAGGGGCTGCCCCAAAGAAGAGGAAGGGGTCAAGCGATTCTCTGAAGCCCCAGAAGGCCGGACAAGAAGCAACGGGTGGAAACTAATCCAGGAGAGAAGCAACTTGGAATTCAGGAGGAATTTCCTGACAGGGAGAACGATTGACCAGTGGAACTGCTTGCCTCCAGAATAACAGAGTTGGAAGAGTTGGAACAGAATAGGGTCAAACTATTCACCAAATCACCAGGAGGCAGGACAAGAAAATGGATAGAAATTAACCAAGGGGAGAAGCAACCTAGCAATAAGGAAAGAATTCCTGCCAGTGAGGACAAAAATTGCCACCAGAAGTTGTGGGAGCTCCAGCACTGGAGGTTTTTAAGAAGAGATTGGACAGGGGGTTGGACTAGAAGACCTCCAGGGTCCCTTTGAGTTCAAGGATTCTACCATTCTGAATTTGATGATCACCGTGGGGCTTGGTTGAAGTGTCCCAAGCTGTGTGAACGTCTTTTGTTTTTCCATTGGTCAAGTCGGAAATATACCAAGAAATGTAGCTTTTAGTTGGGTGGCACGAATGAAGCCAGAATCGCACAACTGGGGGGGGAAATGTTGTCGCTGTTACACTGGGGCAGTTTGACCTTTTCTAATCTGGGTCATGAACAAAACTTCCTCTCTAATCCCAGTGGCCTAGTTTACTTTAGTTGAAGTCTTATCTTGCCTTTTCCTTCAATCTCCCCCATCGCTTATCATTTCCCTCTCGCTTTTCTGGCTTCTCCCTTATCCCTTCGGTCGCAAATGATGTTGTTTATCTAACTTTTCCAAATTCCTTTATCTGTGTTCCTTATATGTTCACCTCTGTCC
>NW_020769655.1:115355-127093 GCF_900518735.1 Pseudonaja textilis
GAAACCTTTCCTTCAATTGCCCGCCTTGCCATTTGCTCAATCACTTCCACGTCTAAATGTCTAAAAAAATTCATTCCTGCCCGTCCTCGGTTGAGTTGGCTCCCAAATAGAATAACCGAAAGACACAGTTGGAAGGGACCTCGGAGGTCTTCTAGTCTAACCCTCTGTTTGCGCAGGAGACCCTATGCCATTTCAGACAAATGGCTGTCCAGGCCCCTCTGGAAAACCTCCAGTGACGAGGGAGGGAGGCAGGTGAGGGAGGGAGGGAGGGAAGAAAGGAAGGAAGGAAGGAAGGAAGGAAGGAAGGAAGGAAGGAAGGAAGGAAGGAAGGAAGGAAGGAAGGAAGGAAGGAAAGAAGAAAAAGGACAGTAGATGAAGTCAGAGAAGGAAGGGTGAGAGGAAGAAATGAAGGAAAGATAAGGGGAGGAAGGATGATGAAGGAAGGAAGGAAGAAAGAAAAAGGAAGGGAGGAGGAAGGAAAGAGGGAGGGAGGAAGGAAGGAAGGAAAAAGGAAGGAAGGAGTGAAGAAGGAGGAAGAAGAAAGGAAGAAAAAGGAAGCAAGGAAGAAAAAGAAAGCAAGGAAGAAAAAGAAAGCAAGGAAGAAGGAAAGAGGGAGGGAGGAAGAAGAAGGGAGGAAGGAGGAAGTAGAGAGGAAGGAAGGAAGGAAGGAAGGAAGGAAGGAAGGAAGGAAGGAAGGGAAGAAGAAAAAGGAAAGTAGATGAAGTCAGAGAAGGAAGGGTGGGAGGAAGAAATGAAGGAAGGATGATGAAGGAAGGAAGAAAGAAGAAGGAAGGAAGGAGGAAGGAAGGAAGAAGAAAGGAACGAGTAAAGAAGGAGGAGGAAGGAAGAAAGAAAAAGGAAGCAAGGAAGAAGGAAAGAGGGAGGGAGGGAGGAAGAAGGAAGGGAGGAAAGAAGAAAGAAGAAAGGAAGGAGTAAAGAAGGAGGAGGAAGAGAGGAAGAAAAAGGAAGGAAGGAAGGAAGGAAGAGGAAGGAAGGAAGAAGGAAGGAGGAAGTAGAGAGGAAGGAAGGAAGGAAGGAAGGAAGGACTGAATGGAGAACATCGTCATCAATCACCTCAGGAGCAGCCAGAGTGAAGAGGCAGGAGAACCGCTGGGGCCACCTACCTCTGCTTGGTCCTCAGGCCCTTGGAGAGCCGGTCAAGGCGTCCACCAAACCCCGCGAAGCTTCTCTTCGTCTTGGTCTCAAAGACGTCGTTCTCCAAGGACGCCAGTTTGTTCAGGAGTAACATTTCGGCCACCAGGTCAGTCGTGGACTTCTCTGGCCTGGACGGAGGAAGCCATCCTGGGCCGGGGCCGAGCACGGGGTCAAGGGGCTGCTGTGGCATGAAACGAAGGTGGAGTGAGGGTTCCAAGTAACAAAACCCATAGCAAGCAAGACCCCCAAGGCATGCAGGCTCCTCAAAGGATACTCGTAATTGGGAATTCTCCTAGCGGCACCTACCTGGGGGAAACCGACTCGGAAGTAGTCTCCCATGTCTTTCACCTCATTAAAAGTCCAAAGTTTCCCCACTTCCTCAAAACCATCAGTCACATCCCAGAAGGGGCTTGACAGCGGGGTGGGATTCAATTTTTTTAACAACTGGTTCGGTGGGCGTGGCTTAGCTGGTGGGTGTGGCTTGGTGGTCATGTGACTGGGTGGACATGGCTTGGTGGTCGTGTTATTGACTGGGCGTGGCCAACTCAACATTACCCACATCAAGGCACGCATCTCCTTGCCTGGCCTCTCGTGACTGTGGGGATGCTGCAACAGTCGTAAGTGTGAAAAACGGTCATAAGTCCCTTTTTCAGTGCCATTGTAACTGAATGGTCCCTCCGCACAAGCAAAGTACCAGCAAAGGAGGGGAAAAAAACTCCAGAGAAGTTCCTGAGACAGGAAGTCTAGTCCTGCCAAGAATGTAATAAGGGTTAATGGAGAGGCAGTTTCTGTAAGCAACACCAGAATGTTTCCTTCCTGCCTTCCTTACAGGATTAGCCCAGTCATTTCTTATAACAACCGGTTCTCCAAACTGCTTAGAATGTTAACAACTGTTTCTAGCCAATAGGTGCAAACCGTTAGAATCCCACCCTTGGCTGGCAGCCTGGTGGCATCGCTCCGCCTTCTGACTGGGTGTGAGAAATGACCTTGGTTCTCAAGAGAAAAGATGTTGTTTTGGCTGAAAACAACATCTTTTTAAAAAAAAATTAATTGAAAATAAACATTAAAATATTGAATGTTGTGGTCTTCTTGGACAATACATTTCAGTCAAAACATTTTACATTATAGGAGATATATATATATTTATACACACACACAAACACACACACGCACATACACATTTAAGCTTTATACCATTTTTGTTCTTCTTATACCTCATTTCTATTTCATCTTTAATTCTAATTTCAACTTTGTGTGCTCCCTTTCATGTCCCTCCACGTGTAGAATTTGTTCCATCATTTGTAGTATTCTGTTTTTTCTTCTTCTTTCAATTCTAGCGTCAAACTATCTAATTCAACGCATTGAAAAATCTCCGTCTCAGTTCTACCCTCAGCTCCAGCGGGGCAACACCTGAAGTGGTCAAAATGGCTTCCGTCAGGTCAGCTTCAGGGTTGACAAGATGGAGTGAAGGACAGTGGCTATGTAGGCATAAGGTCTCCCGGTCTCCCCCAGATCTCCACCCTAAAGAATCTGGCAGGCTTCTCTTGGGAAAACACACAATACGTGGTTGTGGGAATTGGGTGTACCCAGAAGTCTCCAAACCTGTCCGTTTTGTGAAGACTCGTGGACTGCAATTCCCAGAATTCCCCAGCCAGCAGAGTTTATCGTTTGGAACTCCTGTGGGTGTTTTTTTTTTTTGCTTCCTGTCACCTTCACCAAATGATGTTGACCCTGACGGAGGCCGGCGGGATGTCCGTCTTATTACATAGAACCAGACAGGAAACTTGACCAGGTGAGCTAATTCCACTTTATTGCAAAGCTGCAGGAACAAAATCGTGTAGATCTGAAAGTACAAATCTCCCACTGTCTTTTTTTTTTATAGCCTGAGAAAGTAGGGAGGGCTCCTTCTCAGCCTCTTGCCCCACCCATTATGCAAATGAGGACTCAGCGGTCTCTTTTCTGACAGTTCCCACAGGGCCCGTTTTAGATGCAGGGGAGGGCAGGGTGCGTGCAGAGTCCTGGGCAGGGCGAAAAATGGGCCTCCTAGAAGTTTGGGGAGGCCAGAAATGGGTTTGTTTCCAGCCTCCAGAAATCCTCCGGAGCCCGGGGAGGACAAAAACACTCCTCTCCCCGCCCCATGGTGCAGGAGGCCGACTAGGCCACGCCCAACATGGCCACGCCCACCCAGCAATTGAGTAGAGAACCCTTTGCTAAAATTTTTGAATCCCACCCCTTGTTACCTTCCTTTCCTCCCTCTCCCAAGGTCTTTCCCGAATCACAAACGAACATAATCCGAAAACTCTGGAAAGTTTGACCAGGAACGCATGAGGCCGCCCCAAGCAAGAAAGCCACAGGAGAGAGAAGGTCACCACCCAGTGATTTTGGCCAAGGACAGGCAGAGGGGCAGAGGCCCTTACCTCTTGCATGCCCTGTGCCTGGTCGGCTCTCCTGGGCTGCCAGAGGAACAGAAGGATCAGGATGAGGAATCCCGCTGTCTGCTGACAGAGCTGCATCTGCAAAGGAAGTGGGACTTTAAGTTTCTTTAATTTGCAGGAATTCGTTGACAGGAGGGGGCTTTTCCCGGAGGGCACAAGATATTTTAGCATGCACAAAAAAGAAAAAGAGCGAGAAAGGTTAAACAGAATCTTCCTTCCTTTTTTAAAAATACACTTTTTAAAAGAAGTTTTGTTAAAGGTTTCTTTGGGGTAAAATCTTGTGGGTTTTTTTTTCTTCTCTTTTTTTGGAATTTGCATTTTAAATTTCTCAATAAAAAAAATAAAGAAATTTTAAAAAAAGATATATTAGCATGCAATGAAATTTCATCTTAATGAATGCCGATTCATGTACATTTAAAGTGACGATAAAGTTAATTCTAAGTTCTTTTTTTTAAATTTTTTTTTAATCAATTTTCATTCATAAACGTTTTTGAATAACAGTGCATTGGCAGAGCATTATTTACAAATAAAAAACACCAACCAACATACGTTGGTAATAAATCTCAACATACAAACTAATAGCAATAGTAACGGTATAATAACAGTACTAAGAGTATAACCAAGAGAGTTGATCTAACTTTCTTCTTACATTAAGTTAATTACATTTTTATCAATGACTACATTTACATTTATCTACCTCTTTACTTTCACTATATATAATATTAACCTTCACAATCTTACTTTCCCTAATTTCTACCTCTTTTCTCTATCCATTCATAGAATTTATTCCATGTCTGAAAGTATTCTGAATCGTCTTTGTCTTTAATGTTTAAAGTTAATCTATTCATTTCAGCACAATCCTAAATTTTCCTAATTATAACTTCATGCAGTGGGGTATTCATATTTTTCCAGTATTTAGCATATGTAAGGTGTAACACTACGGGCTTGCTTTGTCATAATCCTCTGATAGTGTACCTAAAAGGCACATTTCTGGTTTAAACTCAATATTTTGTTCAGTTATCGTTTCCAACCATTTATATACATATATACATATTCTCCCAATTCTAAATTCGGTCGTTAAAGCAGCACGAACTAGCTGCTGTGCTCCAATACACCACCAGGTGGCACTCGTGCTCTCTGACTGCTGCATTGTAGCCCAGCAGGGGCGTCTCGTTGGTTTGGACTCTCCCTGGTTAAACGTCCAAGAAATTGTGTCCACATCCACACAAAACCCCACAAGGAAATAAGACACTCATTTCAAAACCTTGGGGCACAAGTCCAATTTGGGCATTTTGCCTGCCTAAATTGGAAGGTGTCCCCGTTTTTTCTGGCCAAGCATTTGGATCAGAATACGATTTTGACATTAGTACATGATAACATCAAAATGTCAGAATAACATGTTGATGTTATCCTAAGAGACATTGTTTTGCTCATCCTCCTGTGGGTGCAGAAGGTGGCTACCTTCCTCTTTGCTTGTGGCGTCAAAAGTGCCAAAATGCAAAGCTCACACCTTCCTAAGTAGCTCAGATAATGGGATTTTAGTATTTAGTATTTTCGTATTTGTTGGATTTGTCCATCGCTTGCAAGATACAGGTATAAGAACAAATATAGTTTTGAATATATGAGATAAATAAATAAATAAATAAAATAAGAAATAAATAGATAAATAAATAAAATAAGAAAAAGAAAAAGAAACAATAGGACAGGGACGGTAGGCACAATTGGTGCGCTTATGTACATCCCCCCTACAGACCTCTTAGGAAAGGGGTGAGGTCAATAGTGGATAGTCTAAGGTTAAAGTTTTTGGGGTTTGGGGAAGAAGCCACATTTTAGGAAGACAGAATAAAGTTTTGTGTTTTTTTTATTTCAGATCTTTATCTTATCTTTATTATTTTACAAATAGCTCCAGGTGACAAGCATGTAAAACTCCTTCCTTTTTAAAAATTTTCTCCACAATCCTGTGAGATGGTCAGAGCTGGATTGTGGGGTCCTTGGTGCTCTCTGAGCTTGGTGGTTTCCTTGCAGACGTTACATGACCCAGCTAAGTAACATCATCAGTGCTAGAAGTAAGTGGGGTTTATAGACAAGAGGAGGAGGAGGAGGTTTATAGACAAGAGGAGGAGGAGGAGGACTGAGCGGGTCCTTGGTACTCTCTGAGTGGGAGGCTTCCTTGCAGACGTTTCATGACCCAACTAGGTAACATCATCATTGCTAAGAGGGAGTGGAGCTTGTGAAGAGGAGGAGGAGAAAGTGGAGGAAGAAGAGTGCAGGTTTTCTTGGTGCTCTCTGAGCTTGGATGGTTTTTTTTGCAGATGTTTCCTGACACAACCAGAGAACATTATGCACTGATGATGTTACCCAGTTGGGTCATGAAACATCTGCAAGAAAACCCCCAAGCTCAGAGAGCGCCGAAGGATATTTAAAACAGTAAAAACAAACAAAGGACCTTTTCCCTCAAACTCCAAAAATATTTCCATTGGCAGAATTTTTTTAAGCTTTGCTCCTCTTTCTCCATTTCAACTGCACAGGTGTTTCTGCCTAAAAAGGAGACCTAATTCCTCTCCCCACCTGATGCGATTTTAAAGTCAGGTTCTGCACTTAGGCAAGAAAAAACAAAACGCACAGGTACAGCATAGGTGGTCCCTGGCTCAATAGTGGTGACTGTGGAGGGGGGGTCTTGGAGTCCTAGTGGACAATCGATTAAATCTGAGCCAGCCGTGTGCGGTAGCTGCCGAAAGAACCAATGCGATCCTAGGCCGCATCGACAGACCGACAGAATCAAGATCACGTGAGGTGTTGATACCTCTTGATAAGGCCTTGGTAAGGCCACACTTGGAATTCTGCATCCAGTTTTGGTCGCCATGATAGTAAAAAAAGATGTTGAGACTCTCGAAAGAGTGTAGAGAAGAGCAACAAAGAGGATTTTAGGGGACTGGAGGCTGAAACATACGATGAACGGTTGCGGGAACTGGGCCTGGCTAGTCTAGGGAAGAGAAGGACCAGGGGAAACAGGAGAGCATCTTCCAATAGTTGAGGGGCTGCCCCAGAGAGGAGGAGGAAGGGGGTCAAGCTATTTTCTAAAGCACCTGAAGGCCAGACCAGGAATCATGGATGGAAACTGAACAAGGAGAGATTCAACCTGGAAATAAGGAGAAAGTTTCTGACAATGAGGACAATTAATTGGTGGAACAAGTTGCTTTCAGAAATTGTAAATGCTCCAACGCTGGAAGTTTTTAAGAAGAGACTGGACAATCATTTGTCTGAAGTGGTGTAGGATGTCCTGCTTAGGCAGGGGGTTGGACTAGAAGACCTCCAAGGACCCTTCCAGCTCTGTTATTCTATTCTACTCTAATAAAGCAGGTTAAGAAATGAGTGGAGCTGTTCCACTTTTTGCAGATCCTGCCTCTCGTTCCCACGTGCACGATAAGCTGGGCAAATAAATGAGGTTGAGTGGAAACAAGTTTTTTTCCGGCTTTCTTTCTTTTGAGCAGGAAAATAAAAGTATGGGGATATGCTGTGTTTTTGTTTTTTTTAAAAAAAGGTCCTGATCTGTGTCTGCAGCATGTAGACCAGATTACGAAGGAGAAGTTTTGTGCTCAAAGGTTCCTGAAAAGCTTTTACAAACACAAGTTGCACAAAGCTGCACAAATCCTCCTTCGCTGACAACTAAAATGCTACCAGACTGCAAGTTGGCTCGGTTTTTATTCCTGGATCCTTTTTTAGAATTTGTTCTGACCCAGGCTTCCTCGAAAACCTCAAAGCCGACCTCTCATCCGGATAAAACCCCTTTTTATTTAATTTACGGTGAATTCCACTCCAGCAAACTCCCAGCAAACAGTCTTTCAAGAGAGTCCACAATTACAGACCTTGATCAGGCTGGGAGAGCTGCCAGACCGATATCTTCCAAACGCCACATTGTAGCAGCAATGACTTGGCAAGAAGTCAGGAACAGATCTTCACCCCTCATGAATTGAACTAATTGCCTCCTGCAAAGCCCACTCCCCTTTCACTCCTTTTTTATTCCCTCTGGGAGGGGCCATTCACCGTCCACCTGAGTTCTTTACTCCCGAGTCGACCCTTGTTCCTTAGCTGTTCCCTTCATCTGGCAGCTCTGTGCATGCGCACACTGGGAACAGGCTCCAGCTGTTCTTCTTCCCCACTGATCTCCGACTCCGAAGGCAGCTGATAACTGTCAGATGGCCCTGGCCCCATCTCTGCCTCTTGTTCCTTAGTTTTTCCCTTCTTCTGGCAGCTCTGCGCATGCGCACACTAGGAACAGGCTCCAGCTGCTCTTCTTCCCCACTGATCTCCGATCCCGAAGGCAGCTGATAACTGTCGGACGACCCTGGCTCTATCTCTGCCTCCGATGCAGAGCATCCATCAGAGCCTTCCCCAGACTCCAGGACTGGCCCAGTTTCCTCCCCAACCTCCTCACTGTCTGAGTCTCCTGCCAGCTCTGCTGGCTGCTGCAAAAGAATTAATGTACTCTTTAAAAAAAAAAGAAAATTATCTTGGAAAGTCCCCAAGGATTCTCAGGTCAGCAACAAGATTGGTAGAGTTTGTCTTTACTGTTGCTTTGGATCTGAAGGTAGTTCAGATCAGGAAAAGCAGAGAAGAGAGGTTGAAATGGAAAAGAATAGTTGCAGGAATTGGGTTTCTTTAGTTTAATAAAGAGAAGGGCCAGGGGTGACTTGTTAGCATTCTTCCAATATTTGAGGGGCTGCCCCAAAGAAGAGGGAGTCAAGCTATTCTCCAAGGCAACTGAAGGCCAGACAAGGAACAATGGACGGAAACTGATCAAGGAGAAAGATTCAACCTGGAAATAAGGAGGAATTTTCTGACATTGAGAACAATCAACCCCTGGAACAGAAGTTGCCTTCGGAAGTTGTGGGAGCTTCATCCCTGGAGGCTTTCAAGAAGAGACTGGACTGCCCTCTGTCAGAAATGCTGTAGGATCTTCTGCTTGGACAAGGGGTTGGACTAGATGACCTCCAAGGTCCTGTCCAACTCTGGTATTCTATATTCAGTGGAACAGAAGTTGCCCTCGGAAGTTGTGGGAGCTTCGTCCCTGGAGGCTTTCAAGAAGAGACTGGAGTGCCCTCTGTCAGAAATGGTGTGGGGTCTCCCGCTTGGGTGGGTGGGAGGGTTGGACTAGATGACCTACAAGGTCCCTTCCAACTCTGTTATTCTGTTAATTCATCAGTGGAACCGAAATTGCCTCGAAGTCCGGCCAGTAAACACTCTGCTAGCGCCATTCAGTTGCTCAGACTCCACCCTGCAAGGGATCATGGGGTCATTAAGAGAAGATGGCCGCGGGGATGCTGCAAGTGCGAAAGTCGGTTTTTTCAGTGGTGCTGTAGCTTTGAACACTCACTAAATGGACAGTTGTAAGTCGAGGACTATCTGCAAATACCGGTGCCTAAGACCGGGCGCTTCCTCACCACCCACTTGCCTTTCTTGGGGTGATTTATTTCAATGGGGTTCCTTGGCCCAAAGCCAGCAAAGGGGGGGGTCTAAGTTCACTCGCTCAGCCGCACCAATCTTGCAAACTGTCAAGTACTTCCGTTCCCAGGCAGAGATTCTTCATTACGGGTGGGGCACAGCAGAGGAAAACGATTCCTGCTTCCTCCCTGGACATGAGCTCAGGATCCCAAAAGATCTGGACAATAAAGGAGAACATCTGCAGCTCGGTCATTGCACGGGTTGATCGTCCTCACTGTTAGGAAGTTTCTCTTAAGTTCTCAGTTGCTTTTCTCCTTCATTAGTTTCCCTCCGTTGCTTCTTCTCCTGACGTTGTGGGATGACCCAAAGGGGCGTGGCACAAAAATAACCAAGTCACCCAAGTAGAATAAAGTCCCTTTAATGCCTCCAACCTGGACCCCGATGTCCAATTATCCTCCGCTGGAGATCAAACTCTTCCGAAAACAGTCTACGAAGGGCAGAAATGCAGTCCGAACCCAAAGTAAAGATAATTAGAAATAAATAAAAAAAAACTCCAACACAAACCACGCTGAAGTAATTAACACGGCAGACCAGGGTGATAAATTGCAGACTTTCAAAGGAGAATGAATGTAGCACCCACAGTTAGGAGGACGCCAAAACCCAGATAAGCCTCAACCAAGATAATGCAGGCTTTGCTTCCAGCAAGGAGCTGTGTACAAACGCCCCACTTATATCCTGTTCTCCCAGCTGTAACCAATGAAGGGGATCAGGGCCCTTTTCTCCCCCGTAAGCCACCTTGCTCCCTTCTCTGTTCCTCCCTGCATGCCATAGGATGAAGAGCGGGGGGTGGGGGGGGCTTGTATCTTCCTCTGAAGGCCGAGCCGGACTGTGCCCTTCCCCAATTTCCTCCACAGCCACTGGAGCCACACTCCCACTCCCTGTCACCTCCTCAATCTCCCCCTCAGAATCAGACTCCAACAAGGGCGTGAGACTTTGGGTGATTTGGAGAAGAGCTTGACCCCCTCCTCTTCTTTGGGGCAGCCCCTCAAATGTTGGGAGATGCTATCATGATCCCTTGAATATGAGACAATCCTGGGTCGTACAAACAGAGGCATAGAATCCAGATCATGTGAAGTGTTAGTGCTGCTTTATACAACGCTAGTAAGGCCACACCTGGAATACTGCAACCAATTTTGGTCTCTGTACTAACAAAACAAATGTTGAAACTTGGGGAAAAGCAAGTAAGATGTTCAAAGGCCTGGAGACTAACACTTGAAGAAAGGGTGCAAGTTTGAGGTTGAACAGAAAACAAAAATTAGGCGCAACACGATAGCAGCCTTCCAGTATTTGAGGGGCTGCCCCAAAGAAGTGGAAGGGGGTCAAATTCTTCTCCAAAGCACCTTGAAGGCAGAAGAAGAAGTGAAGGGTGGAAACTAATCAAGGAGGGAAGCAACTTGGGAACTAAGGAGAAATTTCCTAACCGTGAGCGCAATTAACCAGAAGAACAGAAGTTGCCTGCAGAAATTGTGGCTGCTCCAACACTGGAGGTTTGAAAGAAGAGACTGGACAGCCACTGGTCTGAAGTGATATAGGCTCTCCTGCCTGAGCAGGGGGTTGGACTAGAAGACCTCTAAGGTCCCTTCCAACTCTTATCCCATCCCATCCCATCCCATCCCATCCCTTTCCATTCATTCCATTCCATTCTATTCTATTCCATTCCATTCCATTCCATTCTATTCTATTCCATTCTATTCCGTTCTATTCTATTCTGTTCTGTTCTATTTTCTATTCTTTTCTGTTCTATCCTATTCTCCTCCTTTTGGGGAGGATTTTCATCCCTTCTTCCTCTTGGAGAGCGGAAAACAAACCCCGAATCACAGGCTGCATGGAATGCGGGGAGAGCCCAGATATTATCCTTTTCCAAACTTTCCAAAACTTCCCTCCTTTTCCTGGAGGGATTTGTGGCTTTGCAACCTGGGGAAGCTCATTTCCCATTCCCCAAGGCACAAAACAGAGGCTGGGAGCTGCCCACTTACCTGGCCAGGAGTCACACGGATCCCTTGGAAGAAATAATTCCCCAGGTGGCCTTTACTTTCCGAGTAGATCTCTCCCCAAGCAGATCCTCTGAGTTTTCTTTCTCTCTCTGGTCTTTTATAGTCTCGCATGGAGCCTCCGAAAAGCTGCCTCTTCCCCCTCTTACATCATGTCTGAAGTTTTTTTTGGTTTTTTTTTCCCCAAAAGCTCTGCTCTTACGTCGCTTTCTCCCTCCCCTCTGAACAGGCTGCCTGCTGTGAATGCTGGAGCTGCTTATCGCTCTAACCATGATCAGCGGAGGAATCAGGATCCGACGATGGTGGAAGAGGATCACCAGAAGCCCATCCGTCCCTCTCCAGATTGACCTTAAAAATAAAGGACGAAGAAGACACAGAATATCGCTTGACGTGGAAGAGATTTTATGAGTGGTTAGAGATCAGTAGAACTCAGGCAAAGAAAGATTACGGTTATGTATGAATTAAAGAATTCAGGATGAATGAAAGGGCAACCAGGAGGATGAGAGGACACTGGAGGCTCAAACATACGACGGACGGTTGCAGGAACTGGGCCTGGCTGGTCTAGGGAAGAGAAGGACCAGGGGAGACAGGAGAGCATCTTCCAATATTTGAGGGAGGGGGGTTGGACTAGATGATCTACAAGGTCCCTTCCAAC
>NW_020769656.1:0-26681 GCF_900518735.1 Pseudonaja textilis
AGATAGATAGATAGGAAGGAAGGCTGGGATAGATAGATAGATAGATAGATAGATAGATAGATAGACACATTGATTGGTAGATAGATGATAGATAGATAGATAGATAGATAGACAGACAGACAAACAGACAGACAGACAGACATACAGACAGACAGACTGGATGGCAGGCTGGCAGGCAGGCAGATGTAGAAAGATGATAGATAAATAGATGATAGATTGATAGATACATAGATAGATAGATAGATAGATAGATAGATAGATAGATAAGAAGACAGGCTGGGATAGACATATAGATAGATGATAGATAGATCGATAGAGCAAGAGAGAGAAAGAGAGAGCGAGAGAGAAAGAGAAAGATAGATAGATAGATGATAGATAGATAGATAGGAAGGCAGGCTGGGATAGATAGATAGGTAGGTAGATATCTAGATAGATAGATAGATAGATAGATAGATAGATAGATAGATAGATAGATAGACAGACAGACAGACAGGAAGGCAGGCTGAGATAGACAGACAGACAGACAGACAGACAGATAGAATAGATAGATAGATAGATAGATAAAGAGAGAGAGAGAGAGAGAGAGAGAGAGAAAGATAGATAGATATATTTAGAACCAAGTTATGAATTAGTGTTAACTGCATATGCTGATGCAAGTTTTGCTGCTGAAATAATGACTCGTAAGTCAACATCAGGTATAGTGGTTATGTTGGGTAATGCTTTAATAGGATGGAAGTCTATTAGGCAACAAATATTAGTTTATCCACTATGGAAGCGGAATTCTCATATTTATCATTAATGTGTATAGGATTTATATATTTTAAACAATTGCTGAAGGATATTGGAATTACTGTACGTGATCCATTTATTGTTTATGAAGACAATCAATCTGCAATTAGTATGGCTACTAGTTTAGCTGTTAAAACACGGTCTAAACCTACTGATTTGAGATATTTGAACGTTAGACAGTGTGTTCAAAATAAATTAATTCAGTTAGAATACTGCATGACTGAACATAATATTGCAGATCATTTCATGAAAGCTCAAGGTGCAATTAAGCATAAAGAGTGTTGTGAGAATTATGGTTTAAAGATGTAATGTATTATATATTGACCTACCCAAAGGGGAGAATGTTAGGAATCTGTCCACCAATTAGTTGGGTTGGCAATATATAAACCAACAATGTATGTTTGTAGCTTTAAGACAAAATCACTATATTGATTTATACTATATTCTGATTGGTTGCACCATATACTTGCACCATAATCTTGGCCATGCCAGTTTCAAAGTTTGCAAAAGATGGAACAGTATGCAGGAGAATTGCTTGTAAAGGGATGTAAGGCATATTTGGACTGTGCAGTATGCAAAACATCAAAGTCCAAGGCATTCCCAGTGAGCAAGAGTAGCACAAGGCAGACAGCAGGAGCTGTAGAGCTGGTACATGCAGATTTAGTTAGGCCAATGCAAGCCAGTTTGGGAGGAGCAAGGTATGTGCTGGTTATTGTAGATGACTATAGCAGTTTTGGGTTCTGCTACTTACTAAAGAGTAAAATGCAGGTGTTACAGAAATGTAAGCAATGGGTAAGCTTCATAGAAAGAAAATATAAACAGGTATGTCAGCTGCAAACTTACAGAGGTTCAGAATTCATGTCAACAAGTTTTCAACAGTGGTTGGGAGAGAAGAATAAAACACAAACACACAAATCCTTACACAGCAGCTGAGAATGGTGTAGCTGAGAGGCAGAATGGAGTCTTACAAACCATGCAGGACTCACTGCTGGAGGATTCTGGTCTGAGCAGGTCATATTGGGGTGAAGCCATATTGACTGCTAATTATTTAATTAATATGTTGTGGAGTTCCTCCATTAATGATACTCCATATGTTGTGCTATATGGGAGAAAACCATCTCTTGCACATTTATGGGTGTTTGGAAGTAATGTGTGGGTGCATATTCCAAAAGCAATTAGAAGAAAGGGACAACCAAAGGCTAGAAAGCTCAGGTTTATGGGCTATGAGTCAGGCTCAAAGAGCTATCGCTTTAGCGATGGGAGCAAAAGAATAGTGATTTCAAGGTCTGCTAGCTTTGCAGAGCAAAATTAGAACATAATTGATGCAAATTTCTGGAATGATTCACTTAGTGATGGTGATCCACTTACTGACAGTAACTCACTAAGTGATGGTGTCAGCATTCAGGGAGGAGAATCTGAACAAGATATGAAGCAAGAGAAGGTTGAAACACAGGAGCAGTTAATGCCATGAAGGTCAGAGCAATGGAAGAAAGGTATTCCACCTGACAGGTATTCTGCTAGTAAAGTTAAAGTGTGTAATGTATGGTATGAGCCAAGGTGTGGCACTCGGCTTGAGCCGCAGCTTGATACCACCACATGGCCAGCCACGATTGCAGCCTGCTACTGATTTACTGAGCCAGCCATGAACTTACCTAATCTGCTTCATTCTCCACTGCAGCAGCAGGTGCGAATAATACATGTCAGCAGGGTGTCGGCTAGCCACAATGCAATGCCACGCTGATTGCAAGGAGACGAAGGACTAGGGCTGGCTGGAGATCACTATGCCTATACCGAGACAGAAGACAAGACTCACATTCACCTGGTGGAAGGTGTTAACAGTCCATTCTTTCAGTGACGGGCACAAATTGGTGTGGGGCAGCGGAGTTAGAAGGTAATAATATGGCACAGGATGGTGGTTAACTGTGGGGTGGGGTTGCCGGATGCAGGGAGCTGGGAGCTGATTGCTAGGTGGGATAAATCGGGTGTTGGGAAGAGGGACATGCAAAGCTATCTTTATTCCCGTGTGCTTGCTGCTTCTTGATGTTGCTGCTGCTGTGATGGAATAAAGCTACTGTTCTTCCTTTGGACTTATGTGTTTATTGCCTCATCTGCGTGGCTGTTCATAGAGTGGCTGAGAGAAAGATAGCTCTGAACCTCTCCTTTGTTTGTGGTTTGCTCCATTAGTGTCCGTTCAGATGGCGGAGGGACTTGATATTGATGGAGTGCTGGATCCAGTGGAGGAAGCAGAAGAGGCCGAGCCAGAGGATGGTTCACTGGATGGGACCCTTGGCCAGGGGTCGCAGGGTGTGGGTGTTGAGGACCTCCAGCCAGTGGTGTGACCCAAAGACCACTGGGAGGAGAGTAGTGGCTCCAGGACTGGACTTCCAGAGGAAGGTTCTGCATGGGACCAACAGCGAAAACCCCCTCCATTAACCTAGACCTGCCACCTAGACAATCTGAGAAATGGAGAGAGCAAAGGATCATGGAGGAAGATGAATGGAGCTCCTTGACCAGTTTAGGAGGGAGCACCCTGGAGATTCTGAGGTTAAAATATGGAGAGCTCAGCATCCAGGATTCCGAAGGCAGATATTCCTGGGAGGCTCAGCAGGTCAGGAGGCAGATCAATGGAACTTTGTTTTTTAGGCCAGCTCCCTGGGTGGGGATGGGACCGTCTCCCTGAGAGGCATGTAGTGAGGGAGGAACCACAGGACCCAGGAACCCTCAATGCCTCTCTCGCTGACGTAGTGAGCTTGTCAGGCCAGAAGGCTAGGGATTCCAGTTCTCCAGGTTCTAGGGGGAGTAGGGGCGATGCACCTTCAGGATATTGGATGCAAGACCCCAATTGGGTGGGACAGTCGCCACTTGGGTTGTGGTCTCAGTGGATGATGTGGGGCCCTCCCCCTTTGCAGGCATCCTTCAATGGCAATCTGGATAGGGTTGCTCTGTTTCTCAGCCAAGTGGTGAACCATTTGGAGTTGTATGCTGTATGTTACCCCTCACAGTGGGCTATTATTGTAGCAATTACTGGGGTGCTAGTGGGGGATGCAGCTGATTGGGAGGCTGAATTGCATAACGCCCATGCTAGGGAATTGGCAGGCATGGGTCTGTTTCTAGATGCCTTATGAGCACAGTTCGAGGACAAGTCACACATACATCAGATGGAGGGTGAATTAATGTCCCTCCAGCAGAGGGGTAGGCTGGCTAAGGAGTATGTGAAAGAGTTCAGGTGGGTGGTGAGTAAATTGAGATCTTGGCCCAAGAGACTCTTAATCCATCAGTTCTGGACAGGTTTGGATTGCAAGTTGTGCCAGGCCTGTTTATACAGGGGGGTGCCACATAGGTTGGCTGATTGGTTTAGGATTGTTGTGGAATTGGATGTGGGACTGAAGGAGTTCAGGCCCAGGCCCAAGGGGTTAGGAAACCTATGTAAAGCCCTGGGGTGGTAAATGCTGTCTCAAGTGCCCCGGGAGTTGTGAGAGAGCAAAGACAACATTCACAGATTAGGTTTTTCTGTTGCAGTATACTGGGTAATCATGCAGCAGATTGTTCACTGCCAGGGGTGGCTCCACTGAGACAGACAGCCTGGGTGATGTCCCCAGTAAGGATGTAAGGATGGATAATCCGGGGAGAGGATTGGGACGTGGAACCATCGGGAGTGAGAGGTCTCAAGGAGCCTCCCAGAAAGATGCTGTTGGTGAAGTGCCAGTAACCTGGGATAGGAGGCCGTGTGTAGCCGGTTCCTGACCTCGTGTGGTATCAGGACTATATGACAGCGGAGACAAGAGCCAGGAAGATCCATTGGTAAGCACTCCTGTTAGGCCATTTGTCATGTGATTATAGAGAACATGTGGACTGCAGGACAGGGGTGATATGTAGCATTAATTGATATGGGGGGCATGAGGTGCTTGATTAGTAAGACGGTAGTGGAGGCCCTACAGGTGGTGGTTGTACACCTCCCTAGGCCCATACGTTTTGAACAGGTGGACAGCTTGGTGTTGCGAGGAGCTCCTGCTACTCAGATGATGGAGTCTGTACTGTTGGAGAAAGGGGCTCATTGGGAGCATATACAATTTGTGGTCGTGCCAGACATGAAAGAAGCCATCATTCTTGGTCTGGCATGGTTGGACAAATGGGAGCCAACTATATGGTGGGAAGGGAGATTTCAGAAACTGTGAATTGTCACAGGGCCTGAGCCCCTGCAACACCAACAGGGTGGTGAAGAGGCTAGAACCCTAGCAGAGGGGACCCTATCATACCCAACCGTCTACAAGGATTTGGCGGAGGTGTTTAGCCAGCAAGAGTGTGAGACCTTGCCACCTCACCAAGTGACTGATTTTACCATCGAGCTGATTCCTGGTGCAAAGCTCCCGAAACCTCGCATGTATTCCATGACCCCAAAGGAGATGGAAAAGATGTGAGCTTATCTGGACAAGAATCTTGCCAGGGGGTTTATTCAACCGGGTTGCTCTCATGTAGCTGCTCCTGTTCTCTTTCAGGAGAAAAAGGACGGGGGTCTATGACTTTGTGTGGATTTCCATGGGTTAAATGCTATTTGCGTAGATATCTTATACCCCCTCCTGTTAATCAAGGACCTTTTGACTACTCTAGAAAACCGACTATATTTCACTAAGATGGATTTGTGCAAGCCTTATTATGGAGTGCGGATAAAATCAGGGGATGAGTGGAAAAACACTTTTAACTGTCCTCTTGGGAGTTATCACTTCAATGTGATGCCATTTGGTCTCCAAGGCGCCCCTACGGTATTCATGCAGCTGATCAACGAGGTGCTGCATGAGCATTTGTATTGTGGTTTGCCGGCAGCCAGTGCAGACAGCAGTGGAGTCAGACAGTGAGGAAGAAAGGGAGTCTGGAGAGGACTTGGACAAGGGTCCTGTGTCTGATGCTGGGATGGGGCCAGAACCATCTGGGAATGGGGTGCTGCCTTTGGAGCCTTCAGAGTCTGGCAGCAGCAGAGGACCCAGGGGAGCCTGTTCCCAGTGCGTGTGTGCACAGAGCTGCTAGAAGGCCAGAGCAGCTGAAGCAGAAGGGGCGATTCAGGAGTAAGGCTGGGAGGTGATTGCCCCTCCCATATGGGATAAAAGTCAGACCTCAATGATGAAAGCTTTGCAGGAAGCAAAGCAGTTCAATTAGATTCCGAGTCCTTCTTGAAACTCTGCATACTCTGGTTGGTTTTTTCTGATACTTTGGGTGGGATCTGTTATAATTACTTTGAAGACTTCTGTTTTTGGCAGCATTCCCCAGCACTGACAAGCATGGGCTTATCTTGGGGAACTGTGTATAATGAGTTCTGGCTGGAAATGAAAGTAATTCCCAGCTTTGCATTAAAATAGGTTTTGCTTTTGAAACAAGTTTGTGTTTTAGTACGTTTGATGAAGCCTGGGTCAGAACAGTTTGCTTCCTACCCAAACAAAACAAACTTTTAATGCAAAATGGAACAGCTTCAGGCAAAGAACATTCAGCTTCAACAACAGCTGGCCTTGTTAGAAAATTAATTAGGCCAGCTCCAGGCTCACGCTGCTCCACCTTCTCCTCAAATGAAATGCCAGCTGGCCATGCCTGAAAAGTTTGATGGCAACCAGGCTATGTTTCCAGTGTTTTGGGTACAGTGCCAACTATTTATTAGTTTGAGAGCAGAGGACTTCCCCACTGACCGGGATAAAGTGGGGGTTTTAATTAGCCTGCTCTCCAGCTCTGCAGCTTGCTGGGCCACACCTTTGTTGGTGCAGGATAGTCATTTGTTGGATGACTTCAGGGGGTTTTGTGACCACCTCCATCTGATGTACAAGGACCCCATCAAGACACAGACTGCTGTCCATTGTTTGAAGGAACTGAAGCAGGGCCAGCAACCCCTGCAGGAATATGTCAGTGAGTTCTGGCTGCTTAGCCAGGATTCGGCCTGGAACGAGGCTGCCCTCATGGATGCATTCCAGGATGGGTTGTCAAAGGAGTTGCAGGACGAGCTGGTTCAGGTGGATTGTCCAATGACCCTCAACGTGCTGGTTCATCTGTGCCTGAGAATCAATGCCCGCCTGCAGAGACAGAACAGTCACCATGCCTCTCGGGAGACTCCTGTGGCACCTGTCATGCGTGAGACCCTGGCTCCGTGGGAGGAGCCCATGTACCTAGGTGCCACCAGGCCCCACCTGTTGGTGATGGAGTACAACAGACAGCAGACAGGGGGGTTGTGTTTATATTGCGGGGCACCTGGGCACCTGGCTGCTTTGTGCCCCAAGAAGCAACAAGGGGCATCGGCCCCTGTGCCTGCTCCTCGGACACAGAAAACCCTGTCGGGAAATGCCTGGAGCTGATATAGGGGAGACCCTGGGTGGGGCACGCACCAACCTCGAGTCACACCCAGTGGACATTGATTCCGGACCCCCTCGGCATTTGATCCTGGTGTGAAAAGTTTTTCTGGCTGGTAGTCCACAGGGGATTCTGGCAAACCCTCTGGTCGATTCCGGTGCTACCACAAACTTCATGGATGCAGCATTTGCAGCCCAGTATGTAGTCCCTCAGTGCCCAGTAGATCGTCCCATGCTTGTGGAGACCATTGATTGCCAGGTGCTTTTGTCTGGGCCTATCAAGGCCGCCACACAACCCTTGCGCCTAATCATTGTTTAGTATGAGGAGGCTATCCAGTTCTACATTACTTCCGGCCTGCATTTCCCCATGGTCTTGGGCTTGGTGTGGCTCCGGATGCATGATCCCCAGATCTACTGGTCCCAGAACCTGATTACGTTCCTAAGCCTGCAATGCATGGATCACACCCATCAAGTCTGCACAGGACAGTTGCTGAGTCCACCCGGGGTGTCCATGCCTTCAGAACTAGCGGACTTCACGGACATGTTCAGCGAGCAGGAGGTTGACCAATTGCCCCTGCACCAGCCTTATGCCTGTCCCATTTGTTGAGGTAATTCCCCGTTAGGAGAATGAGTGCAACCAGGGAAACGTAGTGAGAGTGGTGAAGAATAACACACACACAGCACACAGCTACACAACCCATTTTGTTTTATTTTCAGCTTAATTGCCTATTGATGTCAAAGCGGATTTTTCCGATTTCTTATTTAAGTCTCTTAGTTGTCAGTATAGGGAAGGAGAGAGAAGAAAAAAAAAAGCCAAACCTTTCCCTTTTCACTTTCCTTCGCTGCTTCCAACTCTTCTTTGGGAATGATGTTATTTTTTTGTAAGTTTAAATTCCAGGGTATCTTAGTTGTTGCTTTTACAATTTAACCCAGTCAGCCAAAACTTTCACTTCTTATCTTCCTCCTGCACATTCTTTACCGGTCGAGTTCTTTGTGGTGGCCATTTCTGACCACTGCTGCAACCGCCTTCAGGAAAGGGAGTAATGGCCAGCTGAGGAGGAGAGATGCGGCTCTCCTCAACCATGCTGGCAGTCTCCCCACTCTTCACCACCTCTACAGGGTGGCTTAGCCCCGAAACCAGCCGGATCAGGGCACTCCAGTGGCGAGCCCAGACCGAAACCGTGCACAATTGCGGATTTCTGTCTGTCGCCGAAGAGACTTCAAACCGGAAGCCAGTTGTAGTGTCATTTTTGATACCTACAGGTTTCTTTAAATAAATAGTGTGTTGCAATGGTGCATGCAGATATGCCGTCTCGACATCCAAATGATTTATAATGTATTTCTCCTTAGCTGCCCACACTAATGCTGCCCTTAATGTAGTAGCCTTCAGACTAGGTGCAAACACCTCGTCATAGTCAATTGTTGTCTGATTGAACTCTTGTGCTACTAACCTGGCTTTATGAGTGACAGTCCCATCTACACTAGTCTTTAGCTTATAAATCCATTTACATCCTATGGCATGTTTACCTGGTGGTAACCTGACATTTTCATATACCTCCAACTTTTTTAATGATTCCAGTTCCTTATCCATTGCTTCCTGCCAAGCAGCCTGATCATTAGCAGGATACAGTTTCAGTTCACTATAGTTACTAGGAACTGTATTTACTTGGCATACAACACTAGCCTGATATCTATCAGATGGTCGTGTTACTCGGGTTGAACGTCTTGGTAATACAGGGCTTACTGGTGGACTCACTTGTGCCACCTGCTCCTGTTCTTCTACTTCTTCCTGTGCCTGTTCTTCTACTTCCTCCTGTTCTTCCTCTTTAATGGCTATTTGTGGTTTACTTATTTTATATTTAGGGACTATTTGGGTGTCAATAATAATATCATTGCTGGATTCCTGTTCCAGTTTATCCCACCCAACGTGCTCAAGAAATTTTGCACTAGCGCTACAATAAACATGAGCTGTGCCTGGATCCCAAAATCTAAACAATCTATGATTGGCCTCGTAACCTACGAAAAATAACTTCTTAGCTCTATGTTGCCCTTTCAGTCTTACTTGTGAGGGAATATGCACCCATGCTGGAGCTCCAAATGTGTGTAGGTAACTTAAATTTGGTTTTCTGTCATGCCAACGAGTGAATGGCAATTCTCCAGTTGTTGTGTTAACGACATTGTTCAACACATGGTTGCTACACATCATGGCCTCACCCCACAGAGTTTCAGGTAAACCTGAATCAGATAGTGCGAGCCATGGCTTGTAACGTTTGCCTTCTTCATTCTACAAATGAGTTATGTTGTGGTCTGTAAGGTGCAGAACGTTTATGCTCGACACCAGCCAATTTCAACATAGTTTGGAATCTCTTGTTAACAAATTCATTCCCATTATCAGTAACTAAAGGAATTACTTTACTCCTCATTTTTCTCTCTGAAAACCTTAGCCAGTTAAAGAAATGTTGGAATGTTTCTGTTTTGTTTTTCATGAGATAGCAGAAACCGTACCGTGAGTAATGATCCATGATACTCAAAACATAGCAGGTACCTCCCAAACTAGGTTTCTTAGGACCAATTATGTCAGCAAAAACAACCTCTAAAGGTTCTTTGGTCTTAAACCCATTTAGTCTGTTTGCTGGAGTAACCTTGCTCTTCTCTTGGCTACAGGCATTACAGTTTAAATACTTGCTACAGGGTTTCAATTTTACTCCTGCTGACAATTCAATAGTTTGTTTCAACATTTTGAAATTAATGTGCCCTAGAGGTCTATTCAGTAAATGTATAAATTCATCATGTGGCTTAACATTGTTATAAACTGAGTTAGCCATCTGCAACTGGTCATCATGTATCACATATAAATCATTCTCTAAAGTAGCAGTAACACTTTTACCCTCTTTCTCTATTATACAGTTATCTCCCTTAAAGGTTACTACATAACCAAGATTAACTAAAGCCCTTAGTGATAACAAATTAAATTTCAGTTTAGGTACATATAACATAGGTAAATGCTCATTTACACATGAACAATATGCAGTACCTTCACCAGATGCTTTCATCTTCCATCCATTTGTCAATGATACATGTTGTTTACTCATAGACATCTTTACAAACCTCTCTATCTTTAGTAATGCATTCCAATAGTCCACTATCAACAACCCACAAATCATGGTTTACAGTTGAATTGCTAGACATAGCTAAACTAACATTGTTCTTAGCCTTCTGGTGATTACCAGTATTCTGTCGTTTGCCCTTTTTACAGAATTTAGCTATATGTCCCTTAGCCCCACAAGAAAAACATTTCCTGTTGTGGCTCCGGGCTTGGATTCAGCTCCTGTGATTGATATGAGTTCAAGTGAAGAGGTCATGGCAGAACAATATGAGCCGGCCTGGCTTACTGTTTGGACTGATAACCAGGATGAGGAGATGGACGTGACAAAGGAAGACAGACCTGATGTATTAGAATTGTCAGGACCTTTGACCTCCTCTGGTTCCTTATCTGATCAACAGCCGGGAATGGCTGACAGGGAAGTTTTGAGAGAGTCTTCTAGTGGAGATGAGAACTTGGAAAATTTGTGGTTAAATGTAAAAAATAGAAGACGGTTGAGAAGGCAAAATCAGCTGGAGCGAATGAGAAGAGCAAGTCAGTAAATTAGCATGTTGCCTTAATGAGTATAAAAGGACACAGCTGGGCTGGTACATTTTGCCGGGAACAAAATAACTATTTGAGTGAAGACGTTACAGCAAGGAGCTCTGAGGCTGGAGATTTATTGCCAGGACTGGTTTGCCAGACAGAGTAAAGATTTATGCTGTGGTTTCTGCCAGCCGTTATCTTGTAAGACTTCTTTCCATTTGATTTACTTGTGAAACGGCTGCTTTCTGTTTTGTTCGTTTGAATTTCGAAGGGGAGTCATAACAATTTCCTAACAGTATAGGCAGTTGAGAACAAATCCTCTTCTTGTGGTTGTTCCTTCCTCAGTTGGTCCCTATCCAGCCGTCTTCTTGCCTCTTCTAACAATCTTCCGGTTGTGTCAGTCAATGTCAGTTTATCTCTGGTCAGGACTTCCAGTGAAGATACATAATCATCATAACTTTCATCCAATGAGGAAAGAATGATGTAAACTTGATGCAGCTCTGAAAATATCAGTTCCTTTTCATGTAGCTCTTGAAAAGTTCTTTTAATGAAGTTCAAATGAGCTAACATATCTCCACCTTTCAGAAGACGTGCTCTAAACAGTTTACATGTAAGATGTATGTTTGCACCTACACTGTCACAAACATAAATCCTCTTCAAATTCTCCCAACACCTAGCAGCAGACTCTTCTGCATGAATATGAATTAGCTGCTGGTCCCTCAGTGTTAGTCCAATTATACAAAGAGCTTGTTCGTTGTTCAGTTTAAAGTCAGCAAGCTTCTTGGCATCGTCCTCATTTTCTGGATCCCAAGCATTTACATCCGGTGGATTTTGAACTACATTCCATAAACCTTCTCTATGCAGAAGTAGACTGCACTTCATAGACCAGGAAACATAGTTTGTTCCATCCAACCAGGTTATCAGTGATAGACTTGTTGAAGGGTCTTGTGCCATCTTTACCAGGACAGTAACCCACAATTAAACAATAAACAGCTGTCTGTATACAGTACTGTGCATTCACACCAACTCTCAGTTATCTGAGCCTGGTATGGCCTGGGCCCATAACCAGTGTTGAGGTAATTCCCCATTAGGAGAATGAGTGCGACCAGGGAAATGTAGTGAGAGTGGTGAAGAATAACACATACACAGCACACAGCTACACTGTATAATAAAATGTAGGTTTTTACTTCCAGTAAAATGGTTAAGCAAACTCCAAACACAGTCCAAGTCATTCACGGTTAAAGCAGTCAGTTTTCAGTCCAGGGATAATCCAAATAACAAAGTCTGGTATCAAAAACAGTTCAGTAACAGACTTACATCAAATCCAAGAATAACAGTCAATAGGGGAATGGCAACACTCTCCAGAAAACACCAGAACAGGAACTAAACAACCCAAGTTTCTGGCTCCATCTTATGGCTGTTTGAGGAACCACACCCAATTACACTTTTAGAATTCCCTTAAAGAGACAGTATTAAAATGTCTATCCTGGTTTATATATTTTCCAACCCAACTAACTGTTAGGTGACTTACATTCCTAACACCATTGATTTGTTGCCGGACGCGCCCCTCCCCGTGGGCCATTTGTACTCAATGTTGGATCCGGAGTTGGCCGTTTTGCGGGACTTTTTGGTCAAGAACCTCACTTGGGGTTTTATCCAGCCCTCATCTTTGCCACTGTCTGCCCCAGTCCTGTTTGTTAAAAAGAAGACTGGCGACTTGAGTCTTTGTTATGATTACCATTATGATTACCGATGTGCAATTGGTATCCTTTACCCTTGATTCCTGAGCTGATGGAGAGGCTCTGTGAGGCTACCGCATTCACCAAGTTGGACCTGCGCAGAGCATATAATTTGGTGCAGATCCAACCCAGAGATGAGTGGAAGATGGTGTTCAGTACCAGGTATGGGCATTTTGAATACATGGTTATGCTGTTTGGGTTGACCAATGCTCCCACTGTCTTCCAACATTTTATGAATGACATTTTCCAGGACCTCTTAGATCAATTTATCATGGTTTACCTCAACAACATTTTGATCTATTCCAACTCAAGGGAGAGTCACCTGCACCACCTGAGCCTGGTTCTGCAATGGATCTGGGAGAACCACTTGTATGCCAAACTGGAGAAGTGCCAGTTCTTCCAGTCCACCATTGAGTTCCTGGGGCATCGCATCTCTCCCAATGGCATTTTGATGGAGCTGAGCAAGGTTGAGTTACTGCTCAGTTGACAACCTCCCCAGCGAGTGAAGGATGTCCAGCAACTCCTCGGGTGTCAGGCTGTGCTCCATTCAAAATCCAAGAAAGAGACCATTAGACTCCATTGTTAATAGAGCAAATAACTTTTACTGGAAATCAAGTGGTAGCATCAAAAGAATTCAAGATCTGAAGAATTAGGTGTGAGAATCACATATACAAAGTAATGGCAGCATTCCCACCCACAAGAGTTCAAACTGGACACCCAATCTGAGATGTGTATAATGTCATGGGCATCTTCAGGTGGTGATGCAGACATCTAGCCATTGACCTTGGCCTGGATAGATAAGATGCTGCGGCTGCACAGTAAGCAAGTAAGCATAAACAGGAAAGCTTTTCCAAAGTTTTATTAACTCAAACCTCCAGCACACTCCCCCCCCAAAACCTAATGTATCCCCCCCATTACTATGGCAGCCAGAAAGACAGTCAGAAGATTCTTGAAGGCTGACATTCGGCCCTCCTGCAAAAGAGGCATTATCCCTGGAAAAGAAAAAAATAAAACAATAGGAAAATAACCATTCCAACAACAATAGAACATAGTTTCAACCAAGTTTCAAGGTTTGTCAGGATACTTCAAATGAAATGCTTGCATAAGCTTAGGAGCTCTAACATCTAATTCACTGACCCATTCTGACTGGGAAGGGGGGAAATGCTTTCAAACAGCTAGATATTGGAGTCGTCCCCTTTGTTTTCTTGAATCCAGAATTTCTTTAACCTCAAAATGTTGCTCGCCCTCAATCAAAAGAGGCACCGGAGGGGCGGCTTGATCGGGCCACAGTTTGAATATATGCTCAGGTTTTAATAAACTGACATGAAAGACAGGATGAATTCATCCGAGAGTTTTTTGCATTTGCAACTGTATTGCTACAGGATTCACCACTTGTACAATTGGGAACGGTCCCACATATTTAGGTCCCAACTTTTTGGATTTCTGTGTGGTTTGTAAGTACTTAGTGGATAGGAAAACTTTGTCTCCCACTTGGTATGACTTCTGCGGGGCTCTCTTTTTATCAGCTTGCCTTTTATGAGCTTGATGAGCATCATATAAGGCTTTACGGGTAACTGGCCAGGTAAGCTGGAGTTGGGTTATCCACTCGGTCAATGATGGAACATTGGGTTTCTCCTGTGGAAGTTTGGGTATGGGTACAAAATCTTGTCCTGAAGCTACCTTAAATGGGGTAAATCCAGTGCTGCTGTGAACCGAGTTATTATATGTCACCTCTGAAAAAGGCAGTAGGTCAGACCAATCATCTTGTTGGTAATTTATATAACAACTAAGGTATTGTTCCAATACCGAGTTAGTTCTCTCACAAGCCCCATTGGTTTGTGGGTGGTGGGTGGAGCTCAGGCCCTGGGCGGAACCCAATAGTTTTAGGAATTCCTTCAGGAAGTTTGATGTAAATTGGACGGCCCTACTGGAAATTATCCATTTGGGAACACCATGTAACCTATACACATGTAAAATAAACAGTTTAGCCAAAGTTTTTGCAGATGGGATTTTTGCACAAGGTATAAAATGAATCTGCTTGGAAAACAAGTCAGTAACCGCCCCAATGACTGTATTTCCCCCACTTTCAGGTAATTCCACTATAAAGTCCATGGAAATCTCCTTCCATGGAGCAGTCGGTCTAGCTATGTGTTGTAGTAAGCTGAAAGGTTTTCCAGGTGGCTGTTTGGCTGAAGCACAAATAGGACAACTAGCTACATAAGCATCTATGTCTTTCTTTAGAGTAGGCCACCAAAATTGCTGTTTAACCAAATGTAAGGTTTTCACGAACCCAAAGTGCTCAGCAGCTTTTGAGTCATGGGCTTGTTTTAAGATGGCCCCCTAAGGCTAGCTGGTACATATAATTTGGCCCCCACCAATGCCAAACCATCTCTAACAGTACAGTCGTTTGAGTGCGTTAAGAACCAATCATCCAGTTTTAAAGCTTCTTTTAACCGTACAGTCAAATCATTTGAAAGATTGACATCTCCCTTTTTCTGGGCTTCTGGTAACCACCAGAGCAGCCAGTTGCCTTGTAGGAACAATAGGACAGATAATTTCTGGGCAGACACTGTTGTAATTGGGGTAGTCTAGATAGAGCATCTGCCAGAAAATTCTTTCCCCCGGGATGTACTTCAATGAAAAGTTAAACTGCTTAAAGTATTGCGCCCAGAGGACTTGCTTAGGTGACAATTTTCGAGGCGTTTTTAAAGTCTCTAAGTTTTTATGATCCGTCCACACCTCAAAGGGGTGTTTTGCTCCTTTGAGAAAATACCTCCAGATTAACAAGTCCCATCGGACAGCAAATGCTTCTTTTTCCCAAATAGCCCATCTTCTCTCCATCTCAGTTAGCTTACGGGAGGTGTAAGCACAAGGTTGCAAAGTTCCAGTCTCATTTGCTTGCAGTAGCACCTCCCCCACCGCTACATCACTTGCATCGGCTTGGATCACAAAAGGGGTGTTCATCTCTGGATGCTTTAGCACTGGTTCAGCTGCAAAGAGTTGTTTTAACTTTTCAAACGCTGCCTGGCATTCCATGGACCATTCCATGGACCATTCCAGTGGTTTCAATTCTCCCTTAATCTTTAGGAGGTTTGTAATAGGTAATGCGATCTTTGCAAACACTGGGATAAACTGATGGTAAAAATTAGCAAATCCCAGAAAACTCTGCAATTGTTTTCTGGTGCGAGGAGGAGCCCATTCCAAAATGGCCCTGACTTTTTCCAGGTCCATCTCTATACCTTCATGCGATATGCAGTAACCCAAATAATCAATCTTTTCTTGGTGAAATTTGCACTTGGATAATTTTGCGTACAGTTCAGCTGCCCGCAATTTTTTCAAAACTGACCATACCAGTTTCACGTGTTCCTCAAAAGTCTCTGTATAGATAAGGATATCATCAAGATAAACCAGTGGCCCCCTTGTATAAATGCTCATGAAGAACTTCATTTATTAGCTTCCTGAATACGGCCAGTGCCCCTGCAGGCGAAATGGGACAACGTTGAATTGAAAACATCCCAAAGGGCAATTAAAGGCAGTTTTCCATTCATCCCCCTTTTTTTTAAATACCATTTTTTTTATTTTTAACAACAAACATAAACAAACACAAACACAAAACAACAAATAAAACCTTCTTTCAGTTGTACAGTGTGTCAGTTGGTACATATTTCTTGTGCACATATTTCTTGTGCACATTATCAACCTAAGATGTGTATAATGTCATGTGGTGCATCTTCAGGTGATGATGCAGACATCTAGCCATTGACCTTGGCCTGGATAGATAAGATGCTGCGGCTGCGAAGTAAGCAAGTAAGCATAAACAGGAAAGCTTTCCCAAAGTTTTACTAACTCAAACCTCCAGCACACTTCCCCTCCCCCCAAGCCTAATGTATCCCCCCCGTTACTATGGCAGCTTGAAAGACAGACAGAGGAAAGATTGTTGAAGGCTGACATCGGGTTTGCCAACTATTATTGGACCTTCATCCCTGGCTTCGCTTCCCTGACCGCACCCCTCCCTTGGCTCCTCCAGAAAAAGGTCCCATTCTGGTGGAGTGCTCCTGAGCAATAGGCATTCCAGGCCTTGAAGCAGGCTTTCATGAAAGAGCCTACCCTGACACATTCCAATCCACACCATCCGTTCATGGTGGAAGCGGATACATCCAATGTGGCGGTCAGAACAGTGCTACTCCAGGCTCACACGTCCGGCGGTACCCTCTTCCCTTGAACATATTATTCAAGGAAGCTCAATTCTTCAGAGCACAATTATACCATCTGGGAGAAGGAGCTACTGGCCATTAAGGCGGTGTTTGAGGCCTGGAGGCATCATTTGGAATGGGTGCAACATCAAGTTGAAGTCCGGATGGATCACAAAAACTTGGAGTTTTTGAAGACTGCCCAGAAACTGAATCAATGCCAGATCTGGTGGGCCCTCTTCTTTGCCCGGTTTAATTTCCATGTCACTTACATCCTGAATGGTCGCAACCAAAGGGTGGATGCACTCTCGCGGAAAACCAAGTACTTGAGTCCCAAGGACCAACTCCCGCTCCTGACAGTTCTGCCTGTAGAGTCTTTCTTCTCAGTTCAGGAGCCAGTGGACCTATGGGCTCAGATACGGGAGGCACAGCAGCACGACGCTTGGGTGGATCAATGGAAGCAAGAGGTGGGACTCAACTCTCCATGGTTGTTCACCAAGGAACTCTTGCGCTACCGCGACAGGCTCTATGTACCAGTGGGGCCGCTCCGGGGACTTATCCTGTTGCAGTGCCATGATAATCCTGCGGCAGGGCACTTTGGCCTCTTCAAGACATTGCATGTCGTGTTCAGTCCTATGTCACGTCATGTGCACGATGAGTCGGCAACAGCCAATCCCCTGGACTGATGAATGTCAGAAAGAGTTTAATAAGTTGAAGACCTTATTCACCAGGGAACCAGTACTGAAACATCCTAACACCCAAGAGGTGTTCGTGGTACAGGTGGACGCTAGTGACGTTGCAATGGGGCAGTGTTGCTACAAAGAAATACTAAAGGCCAATTACAACCTTGTGTGTATACATCCCGGAAATTCACGCCAACAGAAAGGGGGTGGACCATCTGGGAGAAAGAGGCATTTGCGGTGAAATGGGCTCTAGGAACATGGCGTCATTTATTGGAAGGGGCCAAAGAGCTGTTTGAGGTCTGGACAGACAACAAGAACTTGGAAGCACTGCAAACACCACGTAAATTATCTCCCAAACAGGTTAGATGGACTTCGTATTTCCAATGGTTCACATTCAAGTTAAAACATGTGCCAGGGGAACAAAACTTCATGGCGGATGCATTATCATGGTTACCCCAATACCATTCCCATAGGGAGGTGGTACAACCCATTATAGCTCCCCCTTGGGAGAAGGACCAGGAGTTGTCTACTCAACCCATTGGACTCGATGAAACATGACATGTGACTAGCCGTCACCCAGGATACCTGGTTAAGCGAACATAAAACTTTATGTACATATCGTGATGGGTTAGCCTGGAAAGGGGACAAGATGTACATGCCTTTAGCAATTCAAGACTCTGTATTGTTCAAATGTCATGATGTAAAACAGGCTGGCCACTTTGGGTTTTTGAAAACATTGCACGTACTCAGAAGACAATTTTGGTGGCCTAAAATGTGTTCTGATGTTGAACAGCACTTGAAAAAATGTCATACCTGTACTACATCTAAATTGCGATCCAGAAAGCCATTGGGTCTGCTACAAACAGTGTCAGAACCCTGTTGCCCCTGGCAGGATATTGCGATGGATTTTATTGTTGAATTGCCCAATAGCAAGGGGTATACAGTCATTTGGACTATCATTGATTTATTTTCTAAACCGGCCCACTTCGCGCCATGTGTGGGATTACTGTCAGCCAGGAAATTGGCGGGTCTATTCCTCAAACATATATATAGGATTCATGGAGTGCCATGATGGATAATATCAGATCGAGGAGTCCAATTCACCACAAGGTTCTGGCGGGCATTTGTTTGCTTGCTAGGATCGTCTCAAGGCCTCAGTTCTGCATACCATCTGAGCACTAATGGGGCCTCTAAAAAAAACAAATGAAATGATAGAACGCTACCTGAGGTCCTATGTATCATATCAGCAAAGGGACTGGGCTGATTTGCTCCTGTTTGTGGAAGTAACATACAATAATGCTGTGCATGATAGTACTGGTTACAGTCCCTTCCACATAGTAAACAGAATAGAATTCGTCCCTATTCCAGAATTACAATGTGACGTGGGCGAGACCATTAGCTTGCAAACATGGACACAAACAGTTCGGGACTGTTGGGACAATGTAAAGAAAGTGTTGAATAAGATATCTGAGGCATATAAAATCCAAGCCAATAAGAAACGGGGCACCCACAGACCATTTGTAGTTGGGGGATCAAGTGTATCTGTCAACTAAGTAAATAAAAATGTAGTTGGTTAGCAAAAAACTAGGACCTAAACATATAGGCCCATTTCCGATACTCCAGGTAACCCTGTAACAGTTCAATTGAAGCTACCAGGAGTTATGGGACGAGTGCATCCTGTGTTTCATGCAAGCCTGTTAAAGCCCATTGACCCAACCCACACACCACCGATACCACTACAGCTGGGTCCTGTGGGCGGAGACCAGTACAAGATAAAGTCCTCGATTCTCGAATATGGCAGAGATCCCTACAATATTTGGTGCAATGGAAGGGTTACCTGGAATCAGAATCCTCCTGGGTGAAAAACAGGGACATGAATGCAGACAGACTGAAGCACCGTTTTCACAGACAATATCCCGATAGGCCAGGGGGGAGGGTATGAACCTCTGCATACCAGTAATCTTGCCTTGCTGTTTCATATTTTCCAGGCAGACTCCTGGTAGAGGGGGCCGCCTGTTGCGCTCGGCTCGAGCCGCAGCTCGACACCACATGGCCAGCCACGATTGCAGCCTGCTACTGATTTACCGAGCCAGCTTACTGGATCTGCTTCATTCTCCACTGCAGCAGCAGGCACGAATAATAATATCAGCAGGGCGTCGGCTAGCCACAATGCGACCCCCAGCTGATTGCAAGGAGATGAAGGACTCGGGCTGGCTGGAGATCGTTATGCCTATACCGAGACAGAAGACAAGCCTCACATTGACCTGGTGGAAGGTGTTAACAGTCCATTCTTTTGGTGATGGGCACAAATTGGTGTGGGACAGCAGAGTTAGAAGGTAGTAATATGGCACAGGATGGTGGTTAACTGTGGGGCGGGGTTGCCGGATGCAGGGAGCGGGGAGATGATTGCCAGGTGGGATAAATAGGGCATTGGGAAGAGGGACACTCAGAGCTATCTTTATTCCCGTGTGCTCGCTGCTTTTTTTTTTAAGTTTTATTGATTTTAACAACAAACAAAACCACATAAAACATACAACATAAAACATAAAAACATCATCCTCCTTCATAGATTTACAAATAGTGTATCGGTTGGTTTACCACTTTTTTTTGTGCATCCGTTTCCTAGACGCCATTATAATTATATTACATAATAACTCATATTATCAATCAACAATTGTATAACCTAGTATCATTACTGAAAAATCATTTAACTATAATTTTGTTAATTCATACTTTAACGAGATATCTATAATTTACTTAATTTATTTTACAAAAAATCATAAGATCATACCAAATCTAACTTAATAAAGTTTTATAAAAATAATATCAAAGAAAAAAGAAAAAGAAAGTATATATTCATTATATCCTAAGTCTAAATATTCTATTATTATGTTTTATTATCTAACCATTGATAAAAAAGATCCCAAACTTCATAAAATTGTTTATCTTCTTGTTCTCTAATTTCAAATGTCAATCTACTCATTTCAGCACAATCCAATATTTTCTTAATAGTTTCTTCCTCTGATGGAATTTTCTCACTCTTCCAATTTTTAGCAAATACAATCCTAGCCGCTGTTAATACATTTACAATCAAATACTTCAAATTTTTATTATATGTATCAGGTAAAATTCCCAATAAAAAAAATCTCTGGTTTCAAGTCTATATGTTTCTTTGTCATTTTTTCCAACCATATGCAAATTTTAGTCCAATATTTTCTAGCGTCCTCACAAGTCCACCACATATGGTAATATGAGCCAGGTATCTGATGATATTTCCAGCACTTTTCAGATTTATTCTTGAACATTCTTGCTATTCTTGTCAGGGGAAAATGCCACCTGTAAAACATCTTATACAAATTTTCTTTATATGCTGTTGACATTGTCATTTTATAATTTTGAGACCACAATTTTTGCCATTTCTCTAAATCAATCCCATATCCAAAATTCTTCCCCCAAACAATCATCGTTTCTTTAACTTGTTCCTCCTCTAATTTAATTTCCAGCAAATAACTATATAATTTTTTTAATCACTTTTTCATCAGTACCTGTCAAAATCCTATCTAAATCAGTCAATTTATCATAAAATCCCTCCATTTTAGAATTATTAAGATACCTTGAGTGTATTTGCGCATATGAGAACCAATTCATCCTTATGCCTTGTTCTTCTAGTTTTTGCATCGTTTTAAGTTCACTCTTTTCATCCAATATTTCCCCATATCTAACTGCTTGTTCCTTCTTATATATTATAGGATAAGAAAAGGCATCAATAGTTGATAACCAGACTGGGATTTTCAAATAACATTTTCTCTTAATTTTCTCCCAATTCAACCATAAAGACTCCCTTATATAATGCCTTCTAAAATAGCCCTGTGATTTAGTTCCCTTATACCACAGAAAAGCATGCCATCCCAGTAATAAATCATGTCCTTCTAATGTCAACAATCTAGTCTTTCTTAATGTTATCCATTCTTTAGCCCACGTTAAATTTGCAGCTTGGTAGTACAACTCCCAATTAGGAAGGCCAAATCCTCCTCTAGTTCTAGCATCTTGTAGAAGTTTTAATTTTATTCTCGCTTTCTTACCTTGCCATATATACTTCAACACAATTTTATTTAATTCTTCAAAATAATCTTTACCAAGCCTAATTGGTATTGTTTGAAACAAGTATAAAATTCTGGGTAAAATATTCATCTTGATAGTTGAAATTCTACCTATCAATGACAATTGTAAGTTCTCCCATTTCTTCAGATCAGATGCTATCTGTTGTTTAAGTTTAATATAGTTATTCTCTTTCAATGTGGTACATCTTGACGTCAAATGTATCCCCAAATATTTAACCTTGTTCGTAACTTGAATTTTCAATAAGTCTGCCAATTCATCTCTTTGTTTTACTAACATATTCTTTGTCAAAATCTTTGTTTTATCTTTATTTATTTTCAAACCAGCCATCTCACCATACGTCTCTATCTTTTCCAATAGTTTTAAAGCTGTTTCTAGAGAGTCTTCCAGTATGAAAACCAAATCATCTGCAAAGGCTTGCAATTTAAATTCCTCCTTCTTGACTTTCATTCCTTTCATATTTGGATCCTCTCTAATATTTCTATTCAACACTTCCAAAGTCAATACAAATAGCAAAGGTGATAGTGGGCATCCTTGTCTTGTGTCTTTTCTTATATTAATAGAGTCTGTAAATTCTCCCTCTATCATTACTTTTGCCGTTTGTTTATCATATATGGCTTCTATTGCTTGAATAAATTTTCTAGCGAAGCCCATCTGTTCCAATAACAAAAACATAAATCTCCAGTTCACATTATCAAATGCCTTTGGGGCATCTAGAAATATCAAAGCCATTTGTTTTTCAGGATGCGCCTCATAATATTCCAAAGTGTCCAGAATTACCTTCATGTTGTCTTTAATTTGTCTCTTTGGCAGGAATCCATTTTGATCAGGATGAATAAAATTATTTAAGTATCTTTTGAGCCTTTCTGCCAAAATTGAAGCAAAGATTTTATAGTCTGCATTCAGTAAAGAAATAGGTCTATAGTTCTTAATTTGTAATGGATCGGCCCCTTCTTTTGGAATAAGTGTAATATAAGCTTCTGACCATGTTTTAGGTATTTTCTTATTTAACATAACTTCATTCATGACTTCTAGCAGTGGAGTGCTCAACGATTCTTGTAGTGTTTTATAAAATTCTGCCGGGAGCCCATCTGGACCTGGTGCTTTTCCATTATTCTGTCTGTTAAATGCTTCAGTTAGTTCCATCATTGTTATAGTGCTTTCTAACATTTTTTCAGTCTCTTCAGATATCTTAGGTAAGTTAGCATTTTGTAAATAAAGTTTAATTCTTTCCTCATCAAAATCCTCCTGGTTATAGAATTGTCCATAAAAGTCTCGAATAATTACCTTTTTCTCCTTATTACCATAACACATTTGACCTTGGTCATCTATTAGCTGTAATATTTTCTTAGATTCTTTCTCCTTTCTCAATTTATATGCTAACCATCTACCTGGCTTATATGCATCTTCAAAATAGTTCTGTTTAGCACTTCTATTTTTTTGTGCCAGTTCTTCTTTCTCTACCTGACCCATCTTATGTTTAATTATATCCATTTTAAGTTTAATATCTTTTTTCTGTGGCATATTCTGCAATTCTTTTTCCAGTTTTTTGCAATCATCTTCTAAAGCTTTGATAGTTTGCCTCTTCCTAATATTCTTTTTCTTTGTATAGTCTATTATTAATCCTCTCGCATATGCCTTCATTGTATCCCAAACATTCTGCATTGAAGTATCTTCTTTTTTATTTTCACTAAAAAAAGAAAGCCAATTCTTTGCCCATCCATTGTGTGAAATCTTTTTCCTTTAAAATAGTATTATTTAATGTCCATCTAGATCTTCTTTTTTGTCCTTTCCATTTAATTGTCATTGGATTATGATCTGCCCATATACTTGTTTCAATATTTATTTCTTGAATATTAGATATTAATTCTGATGAAATCCAAATCATATTTATTCTGGACCATGATAAATGTCTATTTGAATAAAAAGGATATTGTTGAGTTTTACCATTTCTTTCTCTCCATATATCTTTTAAATTTAATTCATCTATCATTTTGAAAAAGGATTTAGGGAGAGTCTTTCTATTTTGTCTTGATGCTGTCGCTGTATAGTCCAATTTATTATCTACAATTCCATTAAAATCTCCCATCATAACTATGTTAATATAATCCAGTCCAATTGTTTTCATATGTAACTTTTTATAAAATTCTTCTTGTTTATCGTTCGGAGCATAAATTGCAACAAGTAATATTTTTATATTGTTATCCACTATTTCAACCATTAATACTCTTCCGTCTTCATCAGTATAAATCAGTTTTGCTGCAATAGTGTCTTTAATGTACAAGACCACTCCTCTTTTCTTACAATGACTCAAGGAAGTAAAAATTTTCCCCAGTTTTGGTCGTACCAATAATTGTTGATGTTGTTTTTTAATATGTACTTCTTGTAAACAAATTATATCAAATTTTAACTTCTCTAGTTTGTGGAAAGTTTTTCTTCTTTTAGTAGCTGAGTTCAATCCATTTATATTCATAGAAATCAATTTTTTTTCCTCCATGATTATATTTTGTATTTAGGTCTGACGGCTCTCGTGGATCTTACTTCATGTTGTTCTTTGGTCTCCATTTGTCCACCTGCTGCACCTTCTTCTTTTCCCATTCCCATTTGGTCCTCTTGGGATTCAGTTGAGATGATCTCTTTTTCTGTCTCTATTTCTCTTCTTCCAAAAAATTCATTGTAGAATATTTCTGCTTTCTCAATTGAGTCAATTCTGTGTCTCTGTTCTTGCCATGTGAACATTAATCCTTCTGGGATCAACCATCTATAATTCACCTCTTTTTCCAATAACTTTTTGGTCAAAAATCGATATTCTCATCTCTCTCACTCTTCTGGGTACTTGTTTTAAGACCACAATCTCTTTGTCTTTATATTTCAACGCCTTATCTCTTGCCACTTGCAGTATTTGTGTTTTAATAGTCTTTTTAGTAAATCTGACATGGACTTCTCTTGGTAGCTTATTCCTCATCGCATATCTTGTGAAGACACGGTATATCTCATCTACTCCGTCCATCATCTTTTCTTCTGTTATTCCCAAAGCTCCAGCCAAGATTTCTATCATTACTGCCACCAAATCTTGTCCTTTTTCTTCCTCTATATTTTGAAATCTGAGATAAAATTCTGACCTATCCATCTCCCACTTCAACATCCCACTTTTGTCTTGTTCAACCATTGTTAATCTGCTAACGATATTTCCAATTGTCTCATCTCTTTGTTTATCTTTCTCTTCAATTTTTTGGAGTCTCTCCTCATGTTTCGCCATCATTTGTTGAAAATTTTCAATTTTTTAATCAGTCTTCGCAATTCTTTGTTCAGTACTCTCCGTTCTTTGTTCAATACTCGTTTTAAGTTCTTGTATTCCTTGTATAACCATCGTTAGGTCCATTTGTGCTTCATCTCGCTTCGCCATTGTTGAAAGTCGTCCTCCAGTTGATGGAGAAGCAGGAGAAGAAGTTGAACTGCCAGAAGGTAAAGTTTTCTTACTCATTTGAATAGCTCAGGATCTTTAAGATCCTTTAATCCAGTTAATAAGATAGCCAATTATAATCCAATTGGGAAAAAGAAAAACATAAAAAACCCCAATAAAAAATAAAAAGTCCAAAATTAAAAAGAGAAGGAAAAAAAAATTTAAAAAGGGGGAAATTCTTCAGGTTCTTCTAAACCAGGCCTCGTAATGTGGCCCAGTGCTCACCCAAACCTTCGTGCCAGAGCCAGTGAGGAGGAGGAGAGGCAGGCGCAAGGCGGGGTGAGGCGAGTGCCAGGCCAAGCAGCAAGAGAAAAGGTGGAGAAATTTGGCCGGAAAATAAACCGTGATAAAAAAACTGTGATGAAAAAACCGTGATAAAAAATAAATAATTTTTAATAAATAATAAATAATAAATAATAAAAACATCTCACTAACTTCATTTCCAAATAAATTTAATATGTTAACTATGTTTTCTATGGTTTTTTTGGATGATCAGGTATCGTTACTGTTATTTTATTTTATGTGCGGCCCAAACCAAATTTTCATCTTCTAATGTGGCCCAGGGAAGGTGAAAGGTTGGACACCCCTGATCTATAACATACCTTGAATGTATTTGCGCATATGAAAACCAATTCATCTTTATGCCTTGTTCTTCTAGTTTTTGCATTGTTTTAAGTTCACTCTTTTCATCCAATATTTCCCCATATCTAACTGTTTGTTCCTTCTCATATATTATAGGATAAGAAAAGGCTTCAATAGTTGATAACCAGACTGGGATTTTCAAATAACATTTTCTCTTAATTTTCTCCCAATTCAACCATAAAGACTCCCTTATATAATGCCTTCTAAAATAGCCCTGCGATTTAGTTCCCTTATACCACAGAAAAGCATGCCATCCCAGTAATAAATCATGCCCCTCTAGTGTCAACAATCTAGTCTTTCTTAATGTTATCCAATCCTTAACCCATATTAAATTTGCAGCTTGGTAATACAACTCCTTATTTAACCTTATTCGTAACTTGAATTTTCAATAAATCTGCCAGTTCATCTCTTTGTTTTAGTAACATATTCTTTGTCAAGATCTTTGTTTTATCTTTGTTTATTTTCAAGCCGGCCATCTCACCATAAATCTCTATCTTTTCCAGTAGCTTTAAAGCTGTTCCTAGAGGATCTTCCAAAATAAAAACCAAGTCATCCGCAAAGGCTTGCAATTTAAATTCCTCCTTCTTAATTTTCATTCCTTTTATATTTGGATCCTCTCTAATGTTTCTATTCAGCACTTCCAAAGTCAATACAAATAACAAAGGTGATAATGGGCAACCTTGTCTTGTGCCTTTTCTTATATTAATAGAATCTGTAAAATCTCCCTCTATCATTACTCTTGCCGTTTGTTTGTCATATATGGCTTCTATTGCTTGAATAAATTTTCTAGCAAAGCCCATCTGTTCCAATAACAAAAACATGAATCTCCAATTCACATTATCAAATGCTTTTTGGGCATCTAAAAATACCAAAGCCATTTGTTTTTCAGGGTGTGCCTCGTAATATTCCAAAGTGTCCAGAATTACCCTCATATTATCCCTTAATTTGTCTCCTTGGCAGGAATCCATTCTGGTCAGGATGAATAAAGTTATTTAGGTATCTTTTCAGCCTTTCTGCCAAGATGGAAGCAAAGATTTTGTAATCTGCATTCAGTAAAGAAATAGGTCTATAGTTCTTAATTTGTGATGGATCAGCCCCTTCTTTT
>NW_020769656.1:32774-56432 GCF_900518735.1 Pseudonaja textilis
AGCCTTTTTCCTTGGATCAACTTTGAATCCCTGGTGGTCTTTTGAGCCGCCACCTCACAATTTGGGGGCTTGTCCGGGATCCTCGACAGTGGTCGACTGGAAAGCAGGGACCAGGTAAGAAAGTGGCCATGACCTCCTGTTGAGAGGTACCTCTCCCCGAATTTGGTCAGACCCCCAGGTGACTGGGAATCCAGACGGTCCTTGGAAAAAGAACTAAGACGAAATGCCAGCTGAGAGTTTGTGAGATCGATCTGAGTTGGGGACGCCCACACATCCTTTTGACTGTGGAGAGTCCAGGAGTGATCAGATCAGGTAAACTTTGTTCCTTTCATTTGTAGCCAAAAGAGAGAGATCCTTAAACTCCCTGGGGGAATCCAGCGTCTGCTGGAGGATTGGGACTAGGAGTCTGGAAAAAGTAGGTCCTTAAACTCTGGGAGAATCCAGCGTCTGCTGGAGGACTGGGACTGGTGAGTCAAGGCTCTGGGAGCCTGGGAGAGTAGAGATGGGAAAGGGACAAAGCAAGGGTCTTGGAGACCAGGAAGAAGCCTGTCTGGGACAGGGAAAATTTGACAATGGCAGAAAACCTATTCCGGTAGATTCGCCCCTGGGACAGCTACTCAAAGAGTGGTTCTCCCCGAATCTAAAGGAATTCACCAAACGTCTTGAAAAGAAAAACATGATCTATCTTTGTTGAGACCGATGGCCAAAATATCCTCTGATTGATCCTAAATTTCTGTATCACTGGAGTCCTGAGGGGGAAACCAGTACCTATTGGATGACCCAATTGCGAGACTATATTCTCCAACACAAAATGACCACCCAAATTGCATACATAGATGTATGGTTTCATGTGAAATTTGAAGGTCCCGTCCCTCCAATTGAGGGTATACATGTCTCAACAGAAGAGCAACGAAAGCGAGACGGATGATTGGCTTCAGAGTCCGCCTCCCTCAAATCCTAACTTGAATAATGTACCAGCCAATGGTCCAGTGGCCCCGCCATTGCCGGCGCCACAACCCCCTCCTCAGCCGCCTCCTTATCCGTGACTGAGAAAAGAAGTGGAAGAATTGAAGAGAAGTGTTCAAGATTTTCCCTTCAGCCAAAAACCTGAAGTGGATGCATTTCCTCTTAGGGAAGTCCCTAATGGGATCAATGCTGCAGGGAACCCGGTAACAGTCTTTGTGGCTGTCCCCATAAAACCCGCCGAGTTGCGAGAATTGAAGAAGACTCTTCCAAAACTTCATGAGAATGCTCATGAGGTGGCCGAACAGTTAGAGTTGTGGTTGGGCCCAAATGATTACACTTATCAGGAGTTGATGTACATTTTGTGGCATCTGTTTACTCCTGAGGAGCAGAATCTTATTCGGACCTCTGCAATGAAACTCTGGGATGCAAGGCATCAGGGTCAGGCAAGGGCTGTACCGTCAGATCAGAAATTCCCTATAGCTCCCCAATTGGGATCCAAACACCCAAGGAGGTAGGGATGATATGTGGAATATGAGAGCAATGATCATGGAGGGGATAAAATTGGCAGTCCCACAAGGGAAAAATTTAACTAAAGCCTTTGAGGTAAACCAAGGCAAAGATGAATCCCCTGGAGATTATTGTACCAGACTCCGGGAAAGTCTAGTTAAGTACTCGGGAGTAGACCCTAGCACACCTGCCTTTGAGGCTATGCTGAAAATGCAGTTTGTGACCGGAGCCTGGCCAGACATCCAAAAGAAAATCCAGAAGATAGATAATTGGGGAGTGGTGGGAATTGTTGATCTCCTGAAAGCAGCCCAACAAATTTTTGTGAACAGAGACACTGTAAAAACCAAACAGAAGTCACAAATGATGGTTGTAGCTGTATAGGCTGCAGCGAAGAATGAGGTGAAAAAGAGTGGGAATTTTGGAAAGGATCCAATTGGAGAAAGAAGAGAGAATTTTGGGGGATACAATCAGGGAGGTTTTCAAGGTAGAGGAAGAGGCTTTAGAGGAAGAGGCATGGGAATGAGACAGCCCGGAATGGATAGGAGTTGCTTCAGGTGTGGGAAGGAAGGCCACTTTGCGCACAAGTGTCCGACCAACCGGGAAGAGCGGAGTTATGCATTGTATGACGATTAGGGCTGTTCCAGCTCCCCAAGAGGGACCCGCGGGGAGCCATTGGTAAACATTTTAGTGGGTCCTAACCATCAGGAGCGGCTGTTCCTGATAGACACTGACGCAAGCCGGACTTCTGTGTGTGACCCGGTAGAGGGTGCACATAGATCAAGGAAAGTGATAAAAGTAGTTGGAGTGAGTGGAAAGTCACAGGATGTGAGTGTGTTTGAACAAATTAGACTGGAATTGAATGATGTGGTTACTGAAACTGAGATATTGTATATTCTGGATTCAGGGGTGAACTTGCTAGGGAGAGACTTGCTGGATGTTTTTGGAATAGAGTTGTGGGATAGAAGGAATGAAGTTCGCATGTGTATGTTAACAACCAAAGATGAGGAGAAGATATCATCAGATGTGTGGGCAGGAAGTGAAGGAGTTAGTAGGATGGCAATACAGCCCATTCAAATCAAGATACAACCAGGGATAACTAAACTGTGGACTCCACAATATTCCCTGAGTAAGAGAGGTAGGGAAGGGTTGAAACCAGTGATTGAATCCCTCCCAAAGACAAATGGTTTACTGTGATAGATCTGAAGGATGCCTTCTTGGCATGCCCCCTGGAGGAGGGAAGTAGAGACCTGTTTGCATTTGAATGGGAAGATCCTGAGAGTGGGAGAAAACAGCAGTTAAGGTGGACAGTACTCCCCCAGGGCTATACTGAGAGCCCTTTGTTGTTTGGACAGGCTTTGGAAGAGAAGTTAGTGTCTTTTGAAAAAGGGAAAGGGATCATGTTGATTCAGTATGTGGATGACTTGTTGACTGGGGAAAATGAGAAAGAGGTTAGAACAGCATCTGTGGCTTTGCTAAATTGGCTGAAGGAGCAAGGATTGACAGTTTCAAGGGAAAAGATCCAGTTTGTGGATAGGAAGGTGAAATATTTGGGGCATTATATTCAGCAGGGGGTGAGGTCCTTGGATCCTGAGAGGGTGAAAGGGATCATGAGCCTGGCTCCTCCCAGAAATAAGACAGAAGTCAGGAAAGCTATAGGGCTGCTGGGATATTGCAGAATCTGGGTGGACCAATACACAGTGTTAGCCCAATTCCTGCACGGGAAGCTGGTAGGAAAAGGAGAGAGTATAGAATGGTTAGAAGGAGATGATGAGAGATGGGAGGGTTTAAAGAAGGCACTGTCATCCGCACTGGTTTTGGCTTTGCCCAATTTGAAGCTCCCATTTCATCTGTATGTGTCAGCAGCCCAGGGAATGGCACTAGCAGTGTTGGCACAGAAGGGGGGGCAATACCAGCCCATCGCCTATCTGAGCAAAACTGTGGAGCCGGTGGTGAGGGGATGGCCAATCTGTGTGCAGGCTGTGGCTGCTACAGCTATGTTGGTGGTAGAGAGCAAGAAGTTAACCTTCGGGGGAGCCCTAGTGGTACATTCTCCTCACCAGGTCACCTCTGTACTAAGTCAGTTGGCAACAACCTGGATGATGGAAGGGCGAATTCTCAAATATGAAACCATTCTGAGAACAAGTCCTGATGTGGTGATAGGGACTGACAGGAACCTGAATCCAGCTGAATTTTTAGAAGGGAGAAGGCAGGAGTGGGAAGCTGAGGACCATGATTGTTTGTTGCAAGTAGATTTGATGACAAAGGTGAGGGAGGATCTGGAAGAGACTCCTTTGAAAGATGGGGAAAGGTGGTTTGTGGATGGATCGAGCAGGGTTGAGGAAGGTAAGAGGAAGTCAGGATTTGCAGTCGTGACAGGAGAAGGGGAGGTCATAGAAAAGGGCTCCCTTCCTTCTTCATGGTCTGCACAAAAGTGTGAGTTGTTTGCTCTGAAGAGGGCCTTAGAGTTGGCTGAAGGGATTGATGTGACAATTTGGACTGATTCCAAATATGCCTGGGGTGTGGTCCATACCTTTGGTAAAATCTGGCAGGAGGGGGGGTTTATCAAGGCTGATGGGAAACAAGTTGAACAATTACAGCTTGTAGAATAGGCCTTGGAGGCCCTGCAACTGCCAAATCAAGTGGCAATAGTGCATGTGAATGCTCATCAGAAAGGGAACACAGAGGTAGTTGGAAACAGGTGGGCAGACAAGTGGGCGAAGGAAGCTGCAGGGGAGGTGGAGCTGGTAATGGCATCAATTCCCCTGCTAGAAATGGAAGAGGATGAGGATTGGAAACCGGAGGGAAAAGAGAAAGAGGAGTTGGAAAAAGAAGGGTATACACTAACGGAGAATGGGTGGAGAACCTCAGAGGGGGTGAGAGAGGTTCCTGTGAATGTAATGAGAGGAATTCTAGAGAAGGTACATGAGGGAGGACATTGGGGAACAGAGGCTCTGGTGACAGCTGTGAAGCCACATTTTTGGAGTCCTAAAATGTGGACACTAGCCCAGAGCATCTGCTGGAAATGCTTGATATGTTTGAAAGTAAACAAGAAAGCAGCAAGGAAGAAAGAAATGGGAGGGCTGTTAGGGATACACCCTAGCAGAATCTGCACAGCAGTCAGGCAGGCAGGCAAAATATGTGAGATTAACCTTTTTTGTAGCTTACACTTAGTAAAACAGATACACCGTGCTAGTTAAATAGTTTATTCCAGTAAGAGTTATAGCATAGTCAAACAGTCCATGTATCATTCACTAGTTCAGTCCGTCCAGGGATTATTCAGTTGCAAATTCCAGTGTCGAAAAAGAGAGGTCAGTAAACTTACAAATATCAGTCCAGTAATATATCTCCTTGCAGTAGAGATATGAAGAAGTCAAAAACTCCTCTCTTCCTTCAGCAACTCAGCAGTAGGGGAAACACGCAGTTAACAAACCATCAATCCATGCAATCCAGTAATTGTCAGGGAATCGTCAGGTTCTCTTGCTCCCTCTTATGGTGGTTTCACACCGCACCCAAAATTACATGCTTTGCAGTTTTAAAGTGACACACACTTAAACTTACAATCATAGTTTATATATATTATTTTACCCAAACTACGTTAGGTAACCTATGTTATTCCTAACAAGGGCGACCCCTAGCGAGCTGGCCTTTCCAGAGAGCACAGATTGATTTCACCGAATTACCAGAGAAGTGAGGTTGGAAATCCAGTGGGAAAGTGGAAAGGGCGAACGGGAATTGCCAATTCCTGAAAGTATTTGCAGGCACTGTCCAGACCTTTGCTTTCTCTCCATAAACAGGGACTATTGGTGCAACGACCACCTCTTGCTGGGAGCCAACATCCCTTTGAGACTGGAGATTGGGTTCTGATAAAGACTTGGAAAAGTGAGAAGCTGCAACCTAGCTGGGAAGGCCCGTACCAGGTGCTGCTGACAACTGAATCTGCAGTTCGCACTCGGGAAGGAGGCTGGACGCATTACAGCAGAATCAAAAGGGCACCGGAACCTGAAAAACCTTGGAGGGCAGTTCCAGTGGACAGTCAGCCGCTGAAGCTCACCTTGAAAAGATGAAGAAGTCTGAACCCTGGACTGGGCTAATTGTCTTTATTCTAGGACTAGGACTGGGAACTTCCTGGGGAAGCGAGAATTCACATCAACCCCAGAATGTTACCTGGGTTGTACTTGATTCCCATTCAGATATAGTCAATTGGACTAGCGGAAAGAGGCCTCCCAATACTTGGTTTCCAGAACTGCAATTTGACTTGGGAAGGGTCCTCTTGTCCACCAACAATGACGAGTTCATAAAGAAACACCATTTTTACGTCTGCCCTGGACATAAAACTGAAAGAAGCTACAAAAAGACTTGTGGAGGGGCTGATCAGTTTCATTGTGCAGACTGGAGTTTTGTGTCCACGGGACACATCTGGTGGGACCCTCTGTTCAAAGGTGATCTGATTCAGGTGACTAGAGTGACTCAGAGCCTTCCATGTAAAAAGAAAAGAAAGGACGGTAGGATCGAGGGAGAATGTAATCCAGTAAGAGTCACTTTCACTGAACAACTATGGGAAACAGCAGACTTGTTATTAACTGAGTTTGAGTCAAGGATGGAACAAGAAAAGGGGGGATTGTGAGAAGTGTTAAATTAAAGCATCCATTTTTTAATGACTCAAAACTCATGTTGAAAGAAATGCCTTTGAACTAAGGAAGTGCCAGGCACCAATTAAAATGTTGACTGATCTTGGAATGTCTTTGAAGTGCCAGGAACTATCGAACTCTCTTGGAATGTCTTTGAAATGCCAGGTACCGGTTATGTTGATGTATGCTCTTGTGTTAGGAAGTGCCTGTTGTGTGCTATGTACCATATAAGGTAATGAACTGTAACCTGAGTTCTGAAAGGTAGATTGTAACCCAAGCCATTTGCATAATGGGGGGGGGGTAGTTTAGGGTATAAGAATAGAGCAAATGCTATGTTTTGTGTTCCTCCCAGCTGCTAAGGGGGAACCCATATCTGCAGATGTGTATTCAATAAAGCCTTTTTCCTTGGATCAACTTTGAATCCCTGGTGGTCTTTTGAGCTGCCACCTCACATATATAAGCCTCGTGTTTAGCTTCGTGTTTCTGAAGGATCTGTCCTATGGTGTGGTAGAAATTATTTTAATTCTATTGTGTCCGAATGTCACTAAGTTGTGAGACAAAGAGCGGGGAATTATAAATGAAAGTAGTGATCCATTGAATACACGCACACAAAACTCCTGTTTTCCTCTAAGTTTAGAGCAATTGAAGTGTAATTGAAGGGTTGGGCATCCAAATTTTCACCCACCCCTAAAATTTACCTAGGCAAGGATTCTCATTTTCAAATTATACCAGAGTCAATAAGGGGATAAAAAAACATAAAGTTACGTGGCCCTACAATCATCATTTTTTTGGAAAGGGGACACGGGAAACAATAGTCAAGCATTGCAGTGCAAAAGGTCTTTTCTAATTGCTGGACCAAAGGCATAAAGTACAAAAGTCAATTTGAGAAAGGCCTTAACTTCGAATAGCGCTTCCAATAGTCCCTTAGCATAAGTGGCCTTCCCCAGAGGGCCTTCAGTGTGGGTGTGAACCCAGTTTCTCGAAAACTCAACCTCTAGGATCACAGGGGCTTGCAGCTTTGAATGCAGTCTGGCGAGATGTGCCCCGTTGCAATGCAAATTGGCTGGGCTTGCGGCTGGAAGGGCAAGCAGCACTACCGACCTTAATAGTTTCCAAGGGAGATTCAGGACACCATCTTGTTCCCATCTGTTTAGTAGCAACCCCTTTCAGGTTGAATATAGTAATAGCTACGATAGTTAACTGTATCTTTTGCGGATCCTTCCTGGGAACAGAGTCAACCTATAACTAGGGGCACTTTTGTTTCTGTGTGTATCTTGATATCTTTTGCGGTGCTTTTTGTCAGAGGCGTAGTGTCCAGGTTCGCTTTATGGTTTAAAATTCTCTTCTTCAATCTTGATTAAAGAGAGAGCACAATTTGAAAAAGGCAAAATATTCCTCCAGTCAAACAGCGACCAAGAAAGTGAAAATAACACACTTACTGCTATCCGATCCCCGCCCCCCAGCCCACACCGGCCATTTTTCTGGCCGACCCCACATCGACGGCCAGTCACGCCGGCCACTTTCCAGTTCGACAGTAGGAGGACTCCAACAGGGCCAACCATTCAGGTGGTGGTGAAGCAATGCGCAGGCTCAAGATGACTCCGCGGGCGTTTTGTGACTAGGCGAATCGAGGGCTGCCTTTCCTGAGGAAAGAAGCCAGCCGGGCGCCAGCTATCAGTCCCAGACTTGGTGCTCCCGATCCATCTGAAGCTTGGGAGCTCTTCCGCAGTCCCAGGAGTTGCTTTTGCAATCTACTCCCTCTCCAGTCCCCGGGTCTCAGAATAACAGCTGGAAGGAACCTTGGAGGTCTTTTCGTGAATCTAGTCCAACCCCCTGCTCAGGCAGGAAACCTTATGCCATTTCAGACAAATGGTTATCCAATCTCTTCTTTAAAACTTCCAGTGTTGGAGCATTTACAACTTCTGGAGGCAAGTTGTTCCACTAATTAATTGTTCTGTCAGGAAAACAGAACAATTTGCTCCTTCTTTCCTCGACCCTCCAGCCCATCTGTCCAGCGAGAGAGACTGCCGGTCTCCCCAGGATGAACAGAGCCAGGAATTAACCCAGTATGGTGGCTTTCCAGGACACGCTGCCTGGTGGATGAGCTGGGTTCACCTACAACAGCTAATTGAAGCACTATTCCTGCTTTCACATAAGGAACCAGGAGCAAAGGAATCAACTGTCTGATGGATGAAGGCGATGGCTTGATGGCCTGGTTTGACTACCCCACTGAGCCAATTCAGACAACACGTTGAATTATGAGTGCTCACCCTAATTTCAGCCCGGCTTAGATAACTGCAAACTCAAAAAACGAACCATACATCAACCATCTGGGATGAGTGCAAACAAATATGGAAGTTTGGGATTCAGTGTGTCCTGAGGACACAGGGTAAGAGAATGTCGTTGTGCTGTCTATTCTGGAGGGCGTTTATACCCGTGATGGTTTCAGGTTGCTAAAAAAAAGGAGAGGGACCTCAAACTTCTGTGGCCCACGGGACAAAGGTTGTCTTCACTGCATGGCCCATGGATGAAGGTGTTTGCTGTATATTCACTAGAGAACAATTCCTATCCAATTCAGAGGTTGCCTTTTAGCTGAAACATGATTTAGCCGATTAGTCCAGTTTCTGACTTGGCAGGGCACTCAGAACATAAACTAAGCAAAGGGACGGATTCTCACATTTAATTTGAGGTTTAGTGTGTTTTTATGAGGGATGCATATGAGTCCCACAGTCAATTTTTTTTCTTTTCACTCCTATTCTTCCTTGTCCTTTGTTTGGTTTTCCCTTTCATGTCCTCATTTTCTTGTTCTGTTGCTTTCCTTGTGCCAGATGCCTCTTCTTTTTTCTACTCCCTTTTCCTTTCACACGTGATTCTGTCTCGGGCATTTTTGTCAGTCAAATGTGATCACGCTGAACTTTGTTGAATGGTGCTGGGGAGCATAGATCAGGCAAGGGATCTCTCCCCAGGTACTGGAGAGTACCTGGGACAATCAGGTTTTAATTCTGACCAAAAAACCTCCATGCCAACTGAAAAGCCTGATAAAATAAAATCAACACACAGAAAATGAAGCAGAAGGAATGAAGCCATAGAATAAAGGCATACTTTCTAGAGGAAAATTATTTTATAAACCAAAAGCAACCAAAAGCAGGAGGAAAGCAACTCCAACCTTCTGCATATGTTACAGCTCCAAGATTACAGCATGACCTTCCGAAAAAGATGGACAGCTTGGTAGGCTCAGGTGGAGGCTGGGGGGGGGGGTGTAGCCAGGGTCATGCACCTCTTCAAACAGGCGTTCCTTTGCTTTTGATTCAGAAGAGAGTAAAGTCCACCTGGAATGGAGTGTTTGTTTAAACAGGGGTACAGGTTGATGAGAAAGGCTGCTTGGTTAGGGTACTAAACCATAGGGAGTGTGGGATGTCCGGGGCACTTATTCCTGTTGCCCTGTCTGGAAAAGAACAGGAGGACAAGGGGACCTCATCACCACTGCCTTGTAATCTGTCTTCTACCCCCCCCTCCTGTTTGCTCTTAGGAATGCAAGAAAATAAGATTTCAACCCACACTGTTGAAATCTTACAGATAAGAATTAATTTAGTGATGGATTCCCTAGCTAGGGAATCCTTAGTCCTAAAAATTTCAATATACCATTCATTTACCATGGAAATTTGAAATTTCTTTTTTTTTGTTTTTGTTACTTTCTTATAGTTGTAGCAGTGTAAATGTGCCCCACTTCATAGCTCTCTCAACAATCTGCAGTGTTTCCATTTTACAGACTGAGAACTAAGATGAAAGAATACTCTGGAGATTGCCAAGGCTAACCTGATGACAAGATCGTTTGCAGGGTTTTAGACCTGTAACTTTCTGCTAAAGATCTTTTTTTAAAAAAAAAAAAATCAAAGTTGTGTCAGTGGCTCTGGCTGGGAAAAAGGAAAACCACTTTGCACATGTACAAAAGCACTCATTTTCTTATCTGGAACTCTGATGCCCTTTCACTGAAAACCTGTTTGATTCTGGCAACCAGGTATTGTGAGAACCTGCTGACTTTAAGTGACACAAAACTGGTACAAATATTTCTATAGTATAAGAACTGAATTCACTTGAGCTGTAGTGGTGAGCAACCCAGGTTCCAATGGGAGAGGATGGAGAATGTAACTGCCTTTATTTCCCAGGTATCCAGTCTGCACTGGTGGTTTTTCATAACAGTTAAACATAGGTTTATTAGATCTTGCTGGGACTAGACACCACTAAAGTTACTTTCTGCCAATATTCATAGGATTAGGGTAGTTTTCCAAGGTTGATTACATGAGGATGAATTGGCATTGAAGGTTTTACTGGAAATACCTTTGTGAATGTGTGTGCAAGTTAAAATTATTGAAAAACTTCTAAAGCTGAGAAGGTTGGAATGAATATTGTAATTGTTTCTTTGCAAAAAAAAAGTTCAGCATTAGTAACAATTATATTCTTTAGATCAATGTAATTTATATCTACCTGAATGGATTAGGCTAATTAGTCACTGCAATAATAAGTTCTGGGGTAGAAATTTGCAAGAATGAAAGTCTTAAATGGCTTGTCTTCCCTGGTCTCCAAGTCTGGGTTCAAATATCTAAGCCATAATGAGGTTTGACTGGTTCTACTTAATGCAATCTGTCAGCCAAAGCATTGTGGTTTCTAAATCAATGTTTATAGCTTGACTTATTGAACAAATCCTGCTAATTGTAACTTATTACACAGCCCACGATTAAACAACCATGGCATCCTGTAATTTACAGAGTTTGTGGGTATATAGACAAGGACATGATTAGCAGCATTAACTTGTCAGCAAGTACACTTTAAAGCTGCAGTACTAAATGCATGTGACAAATACATTTAATTGAAATGGATGGGATCCACTTTTTGACCAATGCAGTTTGTTGTACTTACATTTTACAAAGAAAATTTAAATATTACTATCACCCCTGGCGTTTTTTTAATGGCAAGGCCTGACATTGAGCTGGACCCCCCCCCCCTTTAAAAAAAAGCTTGCTTTATATGTACTTTAGTTTGGGATTGAGTATTTGGTTCTGTGTGCATCATTTCATTTTAATAGTAAGGAGGACACTGCAAAGACCCATAGTTCAGTCTCATTCATATGTAATCTTTTTATCATTTCTTTCTTAAAATAATTGAGACTTTTCCAGAAGTAATAAGAGTTGGGGAAAGAGATTTATTTTCTCTGACAAGCCAAAATTATTTTCACTAATAATGGGGCAGAAAGGAATATAGCCAGAAACTACTAAGATATGCATATTTAGATGGATCTGGATCATTTGGGAGAGCCTTCCTCTGAAATTCCAGGTCATATGCACTATATCTACATAATTTATTTTAGCAGATGGGGGAATGTAAATATTTACATCAAAAGAAGACAGCAGGTATATGTAAAAGTAATTATTTAATGTCTGTAAGCAAGACAAAGCATAGAATTGTGCTTTTTTCTTTTTTTGCAGATGATACAACTGAATACTTAGCTACAATATCCCTGTACAAATGTAAAACAATAGGCAATAGGATAAACACACTCACACATGTGTAACTGATGAGTGAAGAATGAGCATACACCCCACACTCATTTTGACCAAAGCAAAGCACAGACTGAAAGGTATTGAAGTTTCTTCAACATTTTTAATCCTTCCCACCCACTCTCAAAAAAGCTGATCTCTTCAGAAAACTTTTACAGAAAGGCTTTCAGGCAATTTCTTTAACCAAGTTAGTACTGTACTATATGCATACTGTACATATGTATTAAACATAGATAAAAAGCCTTCATCTCAATTTACTGGTTTATTTAGAGAGAATAAATGAAAAAGGTTCCTGTATACTTTATGGCTTCTTATATGCATTTTTGTGCCTTTCTGGGAGAAAAATAACCACACATCCCTATCCTTTCCCATATAAAATGAAGTCCTTCCCATGTTCCTCCATTTTCTCCAAGGCCTCCCTTGCCCTCCCTTCCCCAGCATTAAAAACAATTACCAGTATGTTGAATAAATGTAAAAATCCTGGGAAATAGACAAGGCCCATGAAATCCTTTTGATGTTGTCAATTGCTTTCTGGTTAGCAGAGACAGAAACTACAGTAGCTTTCCCACTTTCAAGGCAAAGGGTTTGTAGCTGCTTTAGCAGGATTCACCCCAAGAAGCATCTGCAAGGGTTGAGCCAACAGGATTTATTTAACCACCACCATCGGATGAAAAAAAAAAATCTTCATAAATGTCATACAGTACTGCTTCCTGTTTTCATATAACAATATGGCATTTTCCCACAAGCTCACAATGCCACAAGAGCTTATCTTGTTTTCTTGCACAATTTTTCCTTTAAACCAGCCAGTAAAATAAATGGCAATACCCGCTTTAAACCTGAACTTGGACTGCCCTTCTTCCATACAACTTTCCCCTTCCTTTCTGGTCTTTCAATGGCTTCAGTCATTGCACAGAAAAGTAATGGGTGCAAACTACAAATCAAAATGGCTAATAAAGCAAATGCATTGTTATTCACAGTGGTGTGGCTACATGTATGCATTTTATGCATATTCAATCTGGCATTTATGCATCTCAAGGTGGAGAAGGGAAAAAAAGCACTTGCTTTCAATGAGTCTACAAAACAGCGGAACCACAGTTCATAATCTGAAAGATGTAGGAAATGAATCTGAATTTATAACCGTTGGGTTTCACTTGTGATAGCCATCCATTTATGGACACTTTTGACTCCAAACCAGGAGACAGATCAATAAGGGGAAGTAAAAAATAAAATACTCCAGAAATATCTGGATTGGTTTTATTTTTTTTTAAATGTTGCTGGTCCTTAAGAAATTGTTTGCTGCAGTGGTTGTTTAATATAAAAAAGTCCATCTCTTGTCCACCCATTTAATATCTAATCATTCTTACTCTTATTAACCATCAGGCATAGACACTTGTGGAATTTGCAACTATAAACCTTAATGGTGTGGTGCAATATAGACTGAAGGGCAGAAAAAAACTATATCCTGTAGCCTTGGCATCCTGTCTTGAGAATCAGAAAGGAGAGATTATGCAGGTCAGCCAGAAGAAGTCACAGAGCAACTGTTCACTGACACTTTTTGGGTTCTGTTGGTAAAGGAGGCATGGTGGTTACTGCTGGGACTGCCACAGGTTCCATTCATAGTGCTAGAGATGTGGGGGAACTGGGGGTGGGGAGACTGCACAGGAGTGCTGGGATTGAGCACACAGGAGGAAGTGGAAAGAGTGCCTCCTTCAGGGCTGCTGGCTTTTTCACTGCCAGAGTCACTTTCCAGATCCCCAGTATTGTGCAAGCTATCATGCTGCTGGTCACCAATCTTCATTCTCTTGCAAGTCGATCCCACACGGTACTTTAAAGGGAGGGGGCCATTCTGCCAAAGAAAGCCGAAAGGGAAATCCTCGTCAGAAGGTTTATTTTTGTTTCCCACCCCTCTGGCCCAACTTGTCCAAAACATAAAAGGCCTCTTGATGTATTTACCCTTCTCCAAGTGTAAATGTATGCTATGTCCATTAGCGTGTAGTAGTCCTTCAAAGGCTCTTCTTCATACATGACATCAACCTAATAAAAGAGATTAAACTTCATTTAACATGGCATGGAAGTGGGAAAGACTACACAACTGCAGTGTGGTATCTACTATACTACTCTAATCCAAACATCACATATTTTAGCTGAAATTCAAAAATATGTTGAATCAGTTGAGAAGACTTGCTTTTACATCCAAGAGCTTACAATATGATTGGAGAGACATTTTGAAATCCAGTCTTTCACCTAAAGATGCTGCAGCTTAACTCCAGAAGCAAAAGCAATTAACAAGGGCAATTCAATTGAGCAATCTTTAACATGAAAAAGACTTCAAACATTTTGCCCTGTCTAAAACAAGCATTTATTACAGTTTTCAGGGATAGGGCAAGAGAAAAATCGCACAGCCCATGAAAAATAGATATTTGATTCTCCCCTTTTCTTATGATAAATATTTTCCCTTAATAATTAATTAGAATCCACATTTTTCCACTTAGAGAGCAGACTTCAGTATTAAGTTGCAGAAAACACTATGACCAATTCTTTTCAAAAGAATTGAAGTTTAAATAATGCCTTTCGCTAACTCTTTTGTGTGTGTTCTTCCCTATCAATGTCCATAGGTCAGAAGTACCTGAAAAGCATTTGGTATGTCCATTTTGCTCCGGAGAAACTTTCTCAAGTGCATTACAGTCATTGCTGCAGGACAGCGTAAATATCTTTTATCTTTGGCCTGGGAGGGGCATTTGGTTGAGACAATAATAGACACCATTCAAAATCTGATACTAAAGTTCATTTTAATACAGTTAGATAGAAATACATGGAACTGTGGTTAAAACTAGCTGGTGATCCAAAATCAATGAGGTAAGATGCAAAGTACATGCTTATTAGTTTTTTTTAGGATTTAATTAACTCACACAAACTTTATTCTTAAAAATTAAGTATACTAAGGGGAAAAATAGGAAGTTCCCCCAATACAAAAATAACACCGCTTATTTTTATCAACCTTTTAAAGGCCCTTTAATTTTAATTACTAAGGCATATTTATTGTCTACAGAATAACTACTTCTATACTTAAGGAAATAAAAACAAATAATATATTTTATTTTCTGAATAAGAAATGTAAGTGTCAAGGAAGCAACAATCTACTTATCCCAAAGGTGCTTTTTCAAGAAGCAACTGGACTTTCTGGTTTTTCTTTGAAGACGTTTCACTTCTCAACCAAAAAGCTTCCTCAGCTTCTTGCATGAGAAGCAAAACGTCTTCAAAGAAAAACCAAAAAGTCCAGTTGCCTCTTGAAAAAGCACCTTTGGGACAACTATGACCTGGATGACTGAGAATCTCCACAGACATTTAACAATCTACTTACCCCTTTTTTGGCTTTCTCTTTCTCATTGCTTCCTTTCTGTTCAACTCTAGAAAAAGGACATATACTATTATAATGTACTATTATAATGAATGTACTGATAAAGATACTACTTTTACAACTTACCTATTTTGGTCAAAGAACTCAATAGACAAACTTATTATCTCATCATCTGTTATAATCCTTTTGTCTTCATCTGCAACTTCTCCCCTGTCTTCATTAGAGCCATTGGCAGCTGCACATAAATTTTCACAGCAAGTTATATTTTAAAATTCAAACCAGAAAGTTAAAAAAACTTTAGTTATAAGATGAACATGTTGCCAACTTTATTTGCTTTGCATGATCACTGAAATAGTATATAAAATATTTTACAACCTGAGCTTCTGCATTAAAAGGCAATTCTCTATAAAATTATAAACTTAGAGGCTTTTTTACCATCAGCAGATGGATGAGCAGCATAAAAATCTCTTCTTCTTTTCATTTCATCTAAAAGAAAGCATATTTTTATTACTCATCTCTTCAAGTTCAACACTTTTTATTACTGCATTGGGTGTTCAATCTAATTGTTTACTTACTTTTGAAAAGACCTGGTACTAACTTGTATACAATGTCCTGGAGAGTTTTATCAGACCTGAAATATAAAATCCAAAACACTCAATTTAAAATGATGTTAATATTCACAACTTTCCAGATCCAAAAGTAGCTTGGTTGAGAATTTTTAACCAAAGCTTTAACCAGTTTTAAATTGTTTTATATAATTTTTAGATCCATGCTATTAAGGTATCTGTATTTTTGTTTTGCTTTGGTAGAAAGATATCTGATTAGACTGACACCATTGTTAAAATGTAGGTACTTGATGTAACCATAAAAGAACCAATGAAATGCAACTCAATAAGGAAGATTTCTGAAAAGCATTTAACTTTTGCATTTCTTTATCAATATATTTATAAAGATAAATACTGAAAAAATACAGGAAATATGCACACTTACAATGAGAATAAAACAGAATTTTAATTACGATTTGGACAGAGTAAGAAAGAAAAGATAAAAGGAGCAAATGGGCTTCTGATGTAGAAAAAGAAAAATGACTGACTGAAATGTAAGACAGATGCTTATGGGAACAATACAATTATGTGTCCTGAAGTAACATCTTTTTTCAGATTTGTGTTGGCAATGAGGTTGCACCCAAAGAAGTATTAAATGTGAAAAGTCACAATATGACAAAGTATTTAGTTGTCTTTTTCCTACCTTATGTTCAAAAGAGGCCTAGTTTTGTGAACTTGGACATCGCAAATGGGACAATACTTGCTGCTCTCCAAGTAGTGCACAATACAAGTCTTACAGACTGCAAGGTAAAAAACACAGACACAGAATTGTCCAGAAATAAGATTATAAAACAGAATCAAAGCAAGGTCTTCAGCTGTTATTTCTAAACCCAGGGACAAGGATGGCTGGCAGCAGGCCCCTTTCCCTGGTGAGAAGCAACCAAGCAGGACTTACAGGAGTGCAGGCACTCGATGATCGTGGTAGCATCAATGAAATACCCTCCGCATATCACACACATGAGATGGGGGTTGAGCTCGGTAATTTTGATGCAGGTGGTGCGATGCATTTTGGCTCAATTCGAGGAAACTCTAAAAGACAAAGAGGAACGTTTTAAGCACCCAGCGGAAAGTGCAGAGGTGCGGTCCAACACGACCCCTTCACTTCCCCGCAGCTAAAAGTGGCCTTCCCCTCAAAGAAAACAGACAATCCGGTTCAGGCAAGAAAAAAGTGGTGAAGAACCTTAGCGCAAAGAAGCAGGAAGTAAAGGGGGTCTCCTTCCCGGGTGCTCTGCCCAGTGCTCACCTGCCCGTAGCCCAGCGCAGAGGTGCTCAGAAGAGAGGAAGCCTGGGGCGGGCGGAGGAAGCTCCTCGGGGCACCTCTCCCGGGACAGGCTGCCCTTCCCCCATAGCACTGCCGGAAAATCGCAGGTCGGGGCTGGGGAGGGGGGAAGCGATCCCAGTGCACACGCGGGCGTTGCCCTGGGCAACGGTGGCTGTGGTTGAAGCGGCAAAGGAGAGGAAGGAAGAAGCAAGGGAGGGCTGCTGGCAAGGTTGGATCCCGCATCTCGGAACAAGGGCTGGGAGGCATTTATGAGACTGGTCAGAGCAGGTGGGAGAAAAGGAGGCCGGACCCCCGGAACTGGCCTCAGCTGCTAGTGCGTCGCAGCTGCCGTCAACACAAAAGGCTCGAAACCGAGCCGTCTTCAGAACCGTTCTACCTATCGGGGTTGCTATAGTAACTGACACTTATACTTGGCATCCTGCCACCACCCGGAGGCACCAGGGGGCAGAGGCCAGACTGGGAAGGGAGCCTCAAGGAATATGCGCTCTGGTTTGGAGGCGCGGAAAACAGCCAAGTCCTTTCTCGGACAGATGTTGGTACCCCCGGGGTAAGGAGCAAGCGGGGGGAGGAAAAGGAGAAGGCCGGGCTCAGAGTATTGCTGTGGAAAAGAACCGGGGTGGGGCCCGTGAGAAGGATCCCGGTCGGGTGCCAAAGTTCCCCTTCCGAGCAGTGCACTTGGGGGAGGGGGGAACGCGTCGCAAGAACAGAAAGCGAGGACGCCAAAAGCTGGGCTGGCAGTAGGAGGCCTAAAGGGCGACCAGAGCAAGCACTGGGGTCGACGCCAGGCCTAAAGCCAGACGGTCCTCTCAGGCCTTTCGTTTTCTCTCGGGGCCGTCGGCCACGGGCATGAAAGTAGGCGCTGCTTCTCCCTTCTCGGCTCACGTGCGGGATATGAACTTGACTCTTGGATCGCCAAAGCACAGTTAAAAAAAATGTTGGACCTTCTCGGGCTCGTGGACACTTTAGAGGAGCGGCAGCCTTTGCAACAGACCGAGCCCGGATCCAACAGTGTTCTAAGCACACCCACCTCCTGGCCCACGTGGGCATCCCGCTCTGGCAGCCGAAGGCTGCCCGAACATAGGTCCCGGGAGGGCTGCACATCTACCCGCGGTTCTCGGACTACAGCTGGGAAGAGAGGAGAGCAGAGCAAGTATCCAAGGAAATCCTCACCCGAGGCACCTCGCTTCCGCCCAGCAAGGAAAAAAATACGGCGTGAGGGAGGTTAAACTCAGCCGAAAGAACAGGTTCCATTCCCGCAGTCGCGAAGCACCCGGATTAATTCTGAACACACCGCAGTCCAGGCAAAATGCGCTGTCGCTTCCGAAAGAGTCCCGAATTCCTGCCCAGTGTTCCCAAAGATGCGGGTGGGTGGGAGACGCAGCAGGGAGTATAAACAGGATACCTCAAAACAAAGCCAACTACCAAACTTCACTTGTTCTACGAGGTGCCTCTTCCCCAAGTGGAAAAAGAGAAGAAAAAACAAGGAAATATGCCACTGCTATATGGAGGGAATTGCTATTTTTATCATCCTTTGGGTGGAAAAGCAAAAGGTATAGAAGTCTGGAGTAGAAGGTGAAGGAGAGATTCGATAACCTTGGCCTTAGAGCTGGGTGTTGGCAAGGAAAACAGGAGCCCTCCCCCCACCTCCTTGTTCCACAGTATTCTTCAGAATATGAACAAAGGATATACTTCTCCTTCCCAACCTTTAATAGACAATTGAAATCCCTCTCATCACCACCATCATGATAAAACCAGTCTTATTTTGTTCAAACTAAGATGCAGTCAATCCAGGACGCCTTAGCCAAGAAGTAGAATAAGGGGTTAAGCAATTCGGTGGACTTAAATTCTTCACTAAGCAGTGTGGCACAGAGGAGGCAACTCTGTTAGTAACTTTTCAGGGAAACAGAGCCTCTGCCTAAGTGGAAGAAATCTCAATTGGTTGAAGCTTGTTATTACCCAGGTTACCCCGCCTCCAGGATCTTGTGGGAGATATCACTGAAATCTTGCATCTTTAACAACCCTGAATTTAAGCTACACACCAGGGAAGGGTGATAGCAACTCCCATGCACATATTTATAAACAAGTGAAAAAGGAATCTCGATACTTAAAGCGCTAACTGGACCTGGGATGAAGTTGGGACTGTTATTCCCTCTTCAAAGTCACCTATCTCAATACTAATGTTGTACCTTCCTGTAGCCAAGACACACTGACCTTTAACACTAGATATTGTATTTTATTTTCAGCCTCCCTCCCAGATATGTATTCCACAGGGAAAACAAAGTGATAAAGACTGTTATGACAGCCAGCTGAAGCTTGGAGGCCTAACATGGGTTACCTTAACTTGGAGAAAATTGTGGGTAGTTGGGTGGATGGATGCTTTAGAAATTAACAGGCACTAGATCCCATGAAGTGTCATTTCAGCAAAGGTACCTACAATAATTAGTTTTGCAGGGGCAGATATGCAATCTGGTCATATGATTAGATGCTTCAGTTTTAAATTTCTCCCCGATGCATGAGAGACTCCTTCAAAAAGTGTGGATACAACTACTTCCATTAAAGAAAAAAAAAAGGGTATGTTTTGTATCAACCCACATTCTCTCCAGCGAAACTCCTGCATCCAGTGAATGGACCACCTGGAACAACCAACAGGTGGCCATTCCTTTCTAGCTATTAAATATTGAATACATTGGATCAGCACCAACCAACTATAGTAGTTACAAATGGGTTCTAGTTTACAGTGAACAGGGCAGAGAAATACACAACTACACAAATCAGTCTCCTTACACTTCAAAGTTATATTTTTGGAATGCCAAGAAGGACCAGTTGAAACAGAGAAGCACTAAAGTAGTGGGAGAATAACAGAAACGCTAGTGAGGGTGGGCAGAGGAAACTGGCTAACTTTCCATTTGGGGAGAAAGGTTACTTGCAGGGAGAGAAGATTGGATCAGATGCCCCTGACTTACTTCCCACCAGGCATTAAGACAACAAAACAAGCTGAGCTGTAGTGAAGTCTACAGGGTCAAGGCCAAGATATTTTTCATGAACCAAGTTTCCTACCCAAGCACAAGAGTCTGGAGCAAAGCCATCACATCTCAGCTAGTAACAAGATGCTTTAGTTCATTCAACATGGAACGGTGTGGGGAAGAGGCGAAATCCCGGCTTAAAGAAAGCTGCAGTCGAAGTGCCTGCATGTCCTATTACAACGCAGTTCCTCCAATTCTCCGACATGTTTACTTATTTAAGAATCAAACACGCGGTAACTTCTCTTCTCAAAGGTACATTTCCAGCATCAAACTCCGCTCTTCTATCCTCCACAGCCGGGAGAAACTTCAGCATTTTAAGCACAAATGCAAAAGGACACGCTAAAAAAAGAACCACCACACAAGTGTTGGCCAAACATTTCTCCGGGGGTCCCCATCGGCTCGGCGAACCTTCTAGCAACATCGCAACTCCCCGCATAACTCACCCCTATAAAATGGGAGCGTTCGGTGGCTTTTGAACCCCCGGCCGACCCGTTTGTTTTGTAAGCAATCGTCTTCCCGTGACCCAGCCAGCTCAAGATTGCACGAAGTGTCCCTCTTCAATCGAAATCTACCTATAAACAAAGAGGGCTGCACTCGAATGGCTTGTCTCAGCCGAAAATACAAATAACCTCTGGGGCCGTACGACCGAGGTCAGGGGGAAAGGGAACGAAAATTTGCAAACGTTGGTTGCGGAACTAAGATAAAAGCAAGTGCCTGGGCTGCTGTTGTTGCAGCCGTCGGTTTCTGGGCGCGCGAGGAGCGAAGTGTGCTTTGTGGCTGAAGCCCTAGACTGTCAGCGATTTTCCCATATGGAGAGTTCGGGGACACCGAAGCTTCCTCTCTCGCAGCCTTCCAACCCTCCGCGAAATCCCCATCGTCCTCCGGCCTCAGCTAGACTCTAGACAGGGCGCCCCTGCACACCTACCCGCGAAAAGACGCTCCCGGGAGACGACCGAAACTGCCGGGAAAAGACAAAGAAAATTAAAAGTTGTTCAGCAGAAAATAAATGTGAGGCAAGCGGCCATCTTGAAACGAACTATAGGGGCTGTCAGTTGCAATCAGAGTATTGCTGTTGCCGCCGCGCAGAGTTCCTTTTAGTTCTCCAGACAGACAGCCGGCTCTCCTTCGGGCTCACTCAGAGTCTGATTCGCCTCTTCCTTTCGGTGTCCCTTTTTCCCTCTTTCCCCACCTCATTCGCTCTTTAAAATGCGTAGCTCCAGTGTTGGCCTCTTAAAATCTTCCCAGCCCGTCTGGACTGCCACTCTTCCACCACCAGCCCATTGTCTCTCCGTGTCCCAAGCTCTCCTTCCGGCTCAGTCTATCAGTCCCCCCCCCCCCCCGCCCCGGTCTTGCTTTTTTCCTCTCCTGCCTTCGAGAGAGCTTTCTTTCCCCAATTTCCTCTCTGTAAAAATAATATTCTGCAAATATTTGCAATAGGTCAGAGTTGCTGTTGTGAAAGGAGCAAGCGAGGTGGTAGAGTAGTGGAGATGCGTGCAGTGAAGGCACACAGTGGAAACCGCCGCCGTCAACCAAATGGCTCGCCCGTCCCACCAGCATCACGTGAGACTTCTCATTTCTTAAGGGTGGCCTCGGAATTAGCGCCCGTGTTGTCGGACCCGTCAGCCTCCCTGTGACCTAACTCCGCGATTCAGACGCCCCCCTACGTCCTCGTGCGCCGCCCTCCCCTTCCCTGCCCTCCGCCTGCTCTTCCGTTTCTCCCCTTCAGACGCACGCGCGCGCGCGCCCTCACACTTTGCTAGTTCTTCGCGGCACTCTGCTGCCTTCTCTCGCTCTTCTTCCTCGCTCGCGCACTCACTCACCCGCGTACAATACCGTATTCCTTTCCAGCTTGCACACCTACTCCGCTCTTCGCACATGGCGCCCATTCCTCCCGACACGCCGCGTCATCTCAAGCAAGCAATCCCTCTTTTTGCTTAACGAGGACTCAGAGATTTCCCTCTGCCCCGTTCCTTGCCTTTTATTGGCTAAAATCTACCCTTTCACACTAAAACGCTAACCACCCCCTTTTCAAAGCGCAATAAACGGACTGCAACCGCAGACAGACCTTTGGCTTCAGTCTCCACCCCGAGCCTCTAGTACTGAAGCTACTCTGCTCCTTTCTCTTATTGCCTGCCTCCCCTGCGCGCCTGTTACCCACCATTTTAGCAGGGTTGTGCGCCACCCTAGTTTCCACCTCAGCACCTTTCCCCAGACCTCCTTTGCCCCCAGACCTATGGTTGGCTTCTGCCCTAGCCTAGACTCTAGGATTCTCCCACAACACCAACCCAGATCTAACATTCTTCCTACACATCCTCCTGGACACCTCAGTGTTAGGATACCTCAGAAATCTTAGAAAAGCGGTCCAAATGGTACTATGGAAATTATAGTTGGAAATCGTAGCTGAAACCAGCAGCCCTGAGCATCATCTCGGCACTTCTACCTTCACTCCTTTCCGTTAGAGCGGATTTTCCCGCCTTGGCATCCAACCCGCTGCTTCCCAGGCGTGCGTGACTTCTTCAGCCCCGGCACACTGCCTTCTGGCCCGGCTCAGCAGGATGCTTCCTCCCCAAGTCATTTACCTAGGGGCCTAGGCCAAGGTGTCCCAGGCCTTCCCTCCCCCCCCTCCCCCGAATCACAGTCCTCTCATGTGAAGGGGATTTGTGCTGCTGTGGCAAAGCTAAACTCTTCCCCCATGTATCTCCTCTCCCATTTATCTTCTGGTGCTGCCCCCTCTCCCCCACCAGTCCGAGCCCATTCTCGTTTTCCCTCAGGTACCTATTTTCTTTGCCCTTCCCTCTCATGCTGCACACCATCTACTTTAATTCCCCTCCCCCTTTATTTGCCCTTTCTCAAAAAGCCCCACGACTATTCCAGATTGTTCACTCCAATAAGGTCCAGCATTTTATTTCACGGCCTCCCCCCATAAACCAACCAAACCCTCAAGGTATTTCTATATTTTTACCTTTGTTGTGTTGACACCCTCGCACAAGAACTCCTCACCCCCCCCAAACATCCTCCTCCCCAAGCCCCCTCCAGGCTCCCAAGGGTGCCATGCCACAAATTTTCTCAATTTCTTCCTGTATTTGGACATGCCTTCTCACTTCCCGCCTTTGGTGTATAAATTTGAGTTCAACACAGCTCTGCCACCTCATCTCACCACAGCTGATTCTAGTAAGCTTGAGTGAGGGCAGTCTTCCAGATTCCTCACCTCTCATTACACATCTCTACTTCATCTCACCTAATTCTCCCACTTCACAGAGCCCCAACCCAGTTTTTTCACGCTCTTACATTTCCTTTTCTCTTTTTGCACAATGGCAGAATCCCAACTAGAGGCACCCGTTTTCTGGGTGTTTAGTGGCAGCATAGTCCAGGGGTTACCAACCTTTTGGACCTCAGGGACCACCAAACTCATAATTTTAAATCCCATGGACCACTAGCCAGTTATGTGGGCATGGCCTAATTTGTGGCTTTGGCTTGGTGGTCATGTGACTGGCTGGGCATGGCTTGTATGTAAATATTATAAATATTTATATATTGATTTTTTAATTAAAAAAGAGCAACTTTTACCCAAAATCAGGCAAAGCAGGCAGGCAGATTGAGTTGCTCACAGAATCTTTCAGTAATCTATCTATCTGCCATCGGCTAGCTCAGTCTGTCACATAAAATTTGCTTGCAAGCAAACTCACAAAATTAACTCACAACACACCATGTATGTATATATTGATTTTTTAATT
>NW_020769656.1:56442-86103 GCF_900518735.1 Pseudonaja textilis
AAATTAACTCACAACACACCATGTATGTATATATTGATTTTTTAATTAAAAAAGAGCAACTTTTACCCGAAATCAGGCAAAGCAGGCAGGCAGATTGAGTTGCTCTCAGAATCATTCAGTGATCTATCTGCAATCGGCTACCTGGGTCTGTCACATAAAATTTGCTTGCCGTCAGTCTGCACTGAATAATAGAACCTTCATTCCTAAGGGAGGTTTGGCTATGCTTAAAAGCAGAGCCGAAGATCTAAAGACTAGCTAGAAAGCAAGAAATCCAACCATTTCCTGCTTCCTAGCTAATGTAAATCTCCTGGCACAGCAGAACAGATGATGGTCGGAAAAAGGAAAAATAGCAATTTAGCAGGCAAGTGGGCCATGTGGGCAGTGCAGCATTGTGTTCCCATGCAGCCTGGATTAATTGCTTTGGTGAGAGTGCTTTGGGGGGGACATTTCTCTGTGGACCACGAAAATTTTCTCGCGGCCCACTGGTGGGCCGCGGCCCATCAGTTGGCAAATGCTGGCATAGTCTACCTGTTCTTTTTTTCCTTTTGTGTCAAGAGCCAACTTGATGCTAGCTTGTTTCGGAATATCCTTAGAGTCTTCCCTCGACCACTTTTTGAGAAGCAGGCAACCCTATGCTCGGCATTCCCTTTCCTAAGAAGACAATCTTTCCTTCATTTCAGGCAACCCTTTGCCTCGACAATTCTAGGGTGCCACCTTTGGAACTGGTAGGGGCTCCAGACTGACTTAGCAGTTTCTTCCATCTTGGCAGGTCTTCATAGGATGCTTAGATGTTGGTCCCTGGGCAGAGGGTGGAATGTTATTGTAGGAAGGGAGCTGGCATCAGAAAATGACCCTTAAAAAGAAAGACCCTGGGTTTCATATACTTTTCTGTGAGATCTGCCATCACATTGACTCTGAAGATAATCACCTGCATTGTTCCTCGTGCATGGCGAACACCATCATCCTATCAACTTTTTATTGATATTAAAAAGTATTCCCTCCGCTCACCCACCCACCCAAAATAAACTCTAATGAAAGATAGCTTTTTATTTTACACCCTCCATTGCAAGTTTCATCCATATGAATGTTGTGGTAATATATCATTTTCTGTAAGTCCTTCGTACAGCTAATGCATAGATCTGGGGATCTACAAACACTCATGGGGGCAGTATTGCCTTTGTTATGGGTGTTTGGTCCTGTTTTGATTTGCGAAGCTTAGGAGGACCAGGAATGTAGGTAAGATTTCACAGTGCACAGCCGAGCCATTCCCATGGGACCCTTCGTGCCTGTATATTCTCACAGGACTTTCCACAGCTGCATATTTTCATTCGGTTGAGGTCATTGTTTTGATTCTGTACTTTGATTTCTTTCTTAATAAAAGCTGGTACCTGGGTTTCCTCAGGGCTGGCATTTGCTCAGACGGTTCCCTGCGTCTCATTTCAAGTGCCAGACCACCACAAGTGGTGACCCCGACGTGATAGTTTGGAAGAGCTATACGTTCCGACGTGATAGCTTTGAAAGGCTATACGTTTCCTGCATCCTATACTCATCGTCGCGGACGTCGACTGGGCCCTCATCTTCTTCGCTGGACGGAGATAGATTCTTTTCGTGAGTATGGGGGGAGATCTCTCGAAGGCTCAGACAGGGCACATCAGGGAATTGAGAGGGATCATAGGGAATAGTTTTAAGTTTGGAGTTCATAGTAGAGGACATGCCGTAGGAAAGAAAGAAATTGAGGACTTATTACAATATGTTTGGAAACATATTCAGTCATATCCAGAGGGAGGTAGTATTAAAGTAGAGTCCTGGAAAAAGATAGGGAAAATTTGCACGAGGAACCTCGTGCCCCTTCTTCAATTTTGTTAACTTGGAGGGTGGTTATGGATGCATTAGCTACTCATGAACAACCGCTCCTAGCACCCCCCGAAGAAGGTTTGCCGCCTTACCATGCCGTACGTTTATTGCCGCCGACAGCACCTCCAGATAAATCCAGAGGACTGTCAGGCGCTGAAAATACTTTGTCAGAAGATAAGAGTTTGCCTTTAAGAGTTCAAGTAGATGCAGTTACTGCAGCTATTCAAGAAGCAACTAATAGAGGGGAATTATCAGGAGATGATTTGGTAGAATTTGGAGTGGAGATTCAACTTAATCCAGTAGAAATTGGCGTGGACGTTGCATTAAATCCACAGCGTGTGTGGAAGCCTTTACCTCTCAGGATTTTAAAGGAAATTAAGCAAGCAGTAAAAGAATATGGTGTTAGATCGCCATATGCTCAGGCATTGTTAGAAGCAGTTGGTTATGGAAATAAAATGATTCTGGCTGACTGGAGAGCTTTATTGAATATGATTTTAACTCCAGCCCAATATTTGGTGTTAGATCAGAAATGGAGACAGCTGGCAGTTCAGAGGGGAACAGCAAATGTTACCGCAGATCAGCTTTATGGAGTTGGTAATTTTACAACAGTAGAACAACAGAGAGATGGAATGCCTGAGGAGAGGTTCGTTCTTCTCCCACAATTAATTTTACAAGCCATGGGGGCTCTCCCTGACGGCGAAGGTGGTGAGAAGACCTTTACTAACATCAAACAAGGGAACAATGAACCCTATGAAAATTTCATTAGCAGATTGAAAGTGGCTATTGAAAGGCAAATTGACAATCAATTCGCCCGGAATGAATTGCTTTTGAAGTTAGCAGTAGAACAGGCTAATGCAGATTGCAGAAAGATTTTGAATCCACTTATTGCGAGAGGAGAGCGAGAAATCGCCGATTTAATTAATGCATGTAGAAAGGTGGGGAGTCAGACTTTTAACATGGAGACTTTAGCTCTGGCTCTGCAGGCAGGAAATGCTAAAAAAGGAACTTGTTTCAATTGTGGGAAGCCTGGACATTTTAAAGCGCAATGTCGGGCTCCTGGAGGGGGTCAAAGTCAGCAAAATGAGAGATCAATGGGACAGGGTGTGACCTAAATCAGTATATCAGATGCTCCTACAGTCTTTACTGATGGAGGGAAAGTTTTTGGTGCTTGTGTTTGGAAAGATAAATCTGGAATTTGGCATACAAAAGTGACATCAGAGCAGAAGTCTGCCCAGCAGGCAGAACTTGCTGCTGTAGTTTTGGCTTTTCAAAATTTTCAAAATCAGGATTTTAATCTAATAGTGGATTCTTTGTATGTATATAATTTGTTACCCTTTGTAGCAGGTTCTTATTTGTCTCCTGGAATATCACCCAATATTCTACGTTTGCTTTTGTTGTTGCAAGGATGTTTGGAGCAGCGTGTGAATGTGTGTTTTGTTGCCCATATTCGTAGTCATAGTAATTTGCCTGGAATTTTATCACAAGGCAATGCCAAAGCTGACAGTGCTGTAACTTCAGTTCTCACTGTCCAGCCATGGGACAGCCATAGTTATTTTCATCAAAATGCTAAAGCGTTGGCACACCAATTCAAGCTTACTGCTGCAGAAGCTGCTGCCATAATTCAACAATGTCCAACTTGTTCAAAGCAAGGCACGGCTATCCCTATGGGAGTCAACCCCAGGGGGTTGAAACCCTCAATGATTTGGCAAATGGATGTTACTCAGTATCCATCATTTGCACCTTGGAAGTATATACATGTGACTGTGGATACTTACTCAGGATTTCTAATGGCTACTCCTCAAAGAGGTGAAGCGGTTAAACATGTCATCAATCATTGCATTAAGACATTTTCAGTTGCTGGTACGCCTCAAACTTTAAAAACAGACAATGGTGCAGCTTATCGGAGCACAGTCTTTGATCAGTTTTGCAAACAGTGGTCCGTGGAACATAAATTTGGGATTCCATACAATTCCACAGGACAGGCTATTGTGGAGCGTTATAATGGCACGCTCAAGAACATGTTAGCTAAATTAAATAAAAAAGGAGGGAAGCTCCTGGGGCTTCCGGCAATTCAAGATCATTTAAATCTAGCTTTGTATACTTTAAATTTTTTAAATTTGTCTGGTAACCCCCCTGCGAGTGCGGCCAGCAGGCATTTTTCTTCTCCTTCTACAGATGCAGTGAGGCCTCGAGTGTTGGTGCGGTTCCTTCCGGATCCGGCATGGGTTCCCGCTGAGCTGATTACGTGGGGACGTGGTTATGCAGCAGTAGAACATCTTGGTCAAATTCGTTGGGTTCCTGGTCGATGCGTTCGGCCTGATCATTCGCAAGCGCCTTCGCAGGTGCCAGTGAAGGAGGTTTCGGAGGAGCAGGATGGCATTTCTGTGGTTCCTGATTCCGTACCTGTGGTTCCTGATTCTCTTGATGCCGGCAGTCCAAGCGCGGCGTTGTGAAGGCTGGGAAAAGATGACTGCTTATCTGAGATTGCCAACTTGTATGCAGCAGGTTCCTTTGGGGAATCGGACTAAATTGATCTGCAAACAGCGGCATCCTTTGATTTTTCCAGCATATTGGTCTTGGCATAAAGATCAAGACATTCTTCACTCGGGACCTAATAAGGATATTATATCTTCAGCCTGTGCTACAACTCTGATCCTGTTTAATGTTTCTGTTTCAGACTATGGACAATATTGGTGTCAATTGGAGTTACCTAAGTTACCTTATGCAGACTCTCTTTCCATTCGTCTTATGCCTCCACGGACTCTAATACGGAGGCGGAGAGCTGCTACTATCTCAGAAACTAGAGACCTCGGAGATAATTTATGGAAAGAAAATTCCTACATCAAGGACGTTCGGATTGCAGCAAAGGGTTTAAATGTAACTAATTGTTGGCTTTGTATGCATGTACCTGGGTCTGGGAAAGGTGGAGTTTTGTTACATGGTGTTCCTTTGAGTGAGCGAACCAGTGCTAATTTAGATTATAATGATTTTAATCATTGGCTTTACTGGGGTCCGGACCCTGAAGAGTGGAATCAAACATTGTTCACAACAAAGGTAACTTTCACTACCAAAGCCTCGGTTTGTTATTACCGCCCCCCTGTAGGGACTCAATCTATTTTGCTGGGAAATACTACGCTCTGTAAGAAGGTGATTCCTTTGGAAGGAGGATGTATGAAATGTGTAAAAAGCATTACTGGTAAGAACAGCTGCATAAATCGGATATCTTCTACGTTATCCCTGGCTTTGAAAGGTCCCCATGACTGTTGTATAAATCAGACAGTCACTAAGAGGCCTGACATTGGTAACGGAGCATATGTTCTCTGTACTTGGATGTGGTTAATGTGGAGTTGGGAAAGTGTGGCCTCCGACAATACCTATCATAAGCATTTAAAATACTTTCCTCTTCCGGATGGGTTATGGTTGCTATGTGGGGACACTGCCTATCAACAATGGCCAAAGGATTGGTCTGGGGTGTGTACGGTTGGGTATGTCATCCCAGTAATTTATAAGTTAGACCAACTGCCCAAGGCCCGGATTCGTAACAGGAGGGAGGTGGATTCGGGTCTCACCACGGGAGGGTGGTGGTTAACTCAACTTTCCAGGGCGGCATTACCACCTTTGGGGGTGGCTATGAATTATCGGGATCTGCATATTTTAAATAATTTTACTGTTGCTATGTTTAATGATACTGTTAAGAATATTAAGATGTTAAATGAAGAAGTGTCTGAAATTCGCCAAGTTACTTTACAAAATCGTTATGCTTTAGACATAATGTTAGCTGCTAAAGGAGTTTGTGCCTTAATTCATTCACATTGCTGTGTTTTTATACATAATTATGAGCCTAACATTACAAGAACTGTTCATGATATGGAAGACCGCATAGCTGAACACGAAGCAGGAAAAGATGGCTTCAATAAGTCACTTTGGGCTTTGCTATGGGATTGGCTTCCTGACAGCTCATGGTTACGTTTATTGCTTCAATTAGTTGTAATAATTGTTATTATACTTATTATGTTATGTTGCTGTATTCAATGTATTCCTAATCTATTTCAAATGTGTACCTCAGCTTTTCAGCGTACGAGACCAAGTCGCGAGGGAACTGTGTATTATGCCATTAAAACACCCCCTATCTTTGAATAAATAAAAAAGGCGGGAATGTGGTAATATATCATTTTCTGTAAGTCCTTCGTACAGCTAATGCATAGATCTGGGGATCTACAAACACTCCTCATGGGGGCAGTATTGCCTTTGTTATGGGTGTTTGGTCCTGTTTTGATTTGCGAAGCTTAGGAGGACCAGGAATGTAGGTAAGAGTTCACAGTGCACAGCCGAGCCATTCCCATGGGACCCTTCGTGCCTGTATATTCTCACGGGACTTTCCACAGCTGCATATTTTCATTCGGTTGAGGTCATTGTTTTGATTCTGTACTTTGATTTCTTTCTTAATAAAAGCTGGTACCTGGGTTTCCTCAGGGCTGGCATTTGCTCAGACGGTTCCCTGCGTCTCATTTCAAGTGCCAGACCACCACAAATGTGTTTTGATACAATATTGTCATTCTCGGATCCCACAGAGATCAGAAAACTGAAGACTGGTTAAAAAATATCCTTACAGTCCTCTCCAGAAAAATGATGGAAGGGGAAAGTAAATATTCCTGAAAACATTATTTCACAATAGCTTCAAACCTCCACCAAGGAATGAAATCCAGATCAGGATGCTGTTGCAGATTTCACTGTACAATACTCTTTCAACCCAAGAATTGACCAACTTTCAACTTCAGAACAATACATAAATGTCAAATGCTGCAGTTAGGGAAGTAGGTCCCACCACATTTACAGAACTGCCCCATCTTGTGTTTAGGTTTGAGGAAAAAGGTATTGAGAGGGAATGGCTTAGCACTCCAAATGGGATCTAGGGTTTTTGTTGTTTTTGAACCAAGGATAGAAAGCTGATCATACTTTATAGTCACTCAACTGCCACAACTCAGGACACTCCAACTATTTTCTATTTACAGGAATGGTCGAATATTTAATAAGTCAACCCAGGTTGAAGGAGATGAATGGAATCTTCTCAACTTTTCCTGCAAATCACTTCAACATTAAAAACATCAGAAACATGCCTTCACCAAAAATGAGGTGCAAGCAAAACCCAAAGGTGCTTTTTAGCACATGCAAGCAAGGTGATGACTTCATTATAATAGAATGGTATTTAGATACAAAGCTCTACAGCTACCGTACTTAACATGATTTTGTTGGGTGGATTATCTTGGAATGTTGGAGCTGCTGAAAATCCACTCTCTCCCAACCCATTATTATAGTCAGATAAAACACAAACTAGATTCATGTTTACTTGTTTATTAGATGGTAAAGTAGATAATCGGGAAACCAAAGATTTATTTTTTAAAAGGGCAAAACTGAAAGACAAGCAGATATTTCAAAAATGTATAGTTATCTAAACAGATATCACAGTTTAACAAGCTCAACAGTTTTTTCTGTTTTGCACACAAATCTTGCAATGTTATCTAGAAAGTAAAAGTTCAATTTCTGTTTGACCAAACATATATCAAAGTTCCATTAAATAAGAACCAAGAAAAAAATTATATAGTCCAAGAAGCATTTCCTTTTCTTCAATTTACTTGATTGCCAAGTGTGTAAATTATAGTTGAGTTTTTCTTTCTAGACTTTTAGCTGCATCTTTTAACTTTCCAACTAAATCCTAAAATATGAAATGAGAGCTTCAGAAAAAAATATTTTGCTATAAATAACTAATTTTATGCATTATTAGAAATTTCTTTTGTACCAAAAATCCCAGTGACTTAAGAATGTATTTTTCTGCCATTTGATATTTTCAGGAAACATAGAAACTACTTCATTATTTTAATTAGCATACTTCATGAATGTACCTAAAGGGAACATTGTTGTCATAACATCACATATAAAATTAATGAGTTTGGACTGGGACAGATAGGTTGATAAAATAACATTTATTTTTTTCTTATTTGTCAAATAATACACAGAATATAATTTCTTAGTTTAATTGAATATAAAGAAGTAAACTAACCCAACAATTTTCTGAGCTGGAAATCCTAAAGTTATCATTCTAATGCATACCATTAAAACATGGGATTTTTACAAAAAGGTGATTTGTACATATAGAATTTTGAAACAATATGAAATTGTAAAAAGTTGCTTATTTCTTAGTTTTTCAAGTTTTGGAAAGTTTACTCCTTTTCCCCTCATTAGTAAGTTTATTAGGTTTAATGAAGCTATCAATACATAGTTTATGTAAAGCCAAATAAGCCAAATTTCATGCTCAGTACATCTTATACATTCCAGTATGCAATACAGAAAATGGGTTTCATCTAATGTAACATATTTGAAACAGCTTCCACCCATTCTACCAAAAATATTTTTGCATAGTGCAATCATTTATGTGAATCAACTTGAAAACTCATACTGGAAAAATAGAAAAGCTAGTAATTCTGTAGCATTTTGTATTTTAAAAGATGTGAAACATCTTATATTTTAAATGAAACATTTTATAATTTTATGGACTTTTAGTACATTCTGGTGCTACTCTATCAGTACACAAAAGGGTAAGATAAAATACCTGCAATTGTTCCATAGAACAACTAAAATTAATGTCCTCATGAGATCTTGAATCAATGTTCTAAAATAACAAAATCCCAAACATTAGTTGTTAATAAGTAACAAAACTAGAGCAATAATAATCTAATATTTGAATTTTCTGGATGGATGCTATACCTCTACCCTTAAGGTCATCAAATAGGCAGGGCAATAATTTTTATGAAGTTGATTAATCTAAAGAGAAGACAGAAGGAAAAAATAAGTTTTGAAAATCAAAGTGAAAAAGAAATAATACCCATTTGATTGAAATTACCTTGATTTGATATTCCAGTCGCCAACAAACATCAGTTACATGTAGTGGACATCTGCCTATACTGCGAACATCATAAATATCTATTAGACTAAAATATGCTGAACAGCATAACTGTTGCAAGATCATATAGGTAAAAAAGAAAAGTAGCAATGTATTGTGCTTTTGTGGAGCACATTACTTCAATTAGATAACTTGTGAAGATGTTTATTATTTTCAAGATGCATTTGAAAGTTGGAAGATTAATATAATTTCCCTGGACATACCTTCCCAACATGATTTCCAAGGAATCCTTATGTATCTAACAAAAAGGGAAAGGATAAAAGTGTGTAAGCTTCTACAGATTACACAAAAATTAATGGAAGGAATGAAAAAAATATGTGTTTAGAAACCTGATATTCAGTGCAAAAATGTTCAATTCTTTCTCTGTTGAATTTAAAGTCTTCTAGATGGGTCCTAAAAGCAAAAGCAAGATGTGTTACCAATAAACCTAATACAAGTCAAACAAAAATTTTTAAAAGTTGAAGAGTTTTAGAATACCTTATAATAAATTTGTCAGCTTTTTGCTTTCCTGCTTCTATTATATAAGTGGTAGCTGCTGTGTGGCAGTATTTTAATATCGCTGGATCAATATGTTCCAAATCTGGGTAATCTAAAAAGAAATAAATGCTTGATGATGACATATTTCAGGAGGATACACACACTGTATACACCAGGGGTCAGCAACCTGTAGCTCTGGAGCCACATGTGGCTCTTTCATCTCTCTGCTGTGGCTCCATCGCCAGTTGGCTCCACAATTGATAGGGCTTTTGGTTAGGACAGGTAGAGGAAAAAGGATGCCGCGCTACGAGGAGACTGTATGGTAGGGGAACTGGACTTCTGGTCAGTTCCAGAATTGAATGGGGGATTCCGGTTACGACCTTTGTGGCTCTTTGAGTGCTTAAGGTTGCCAACCCCTGGTATATATAATGGTTTTCCCACACAGGAAGACTAAGCTCCATGCAATTATAGCAGCTGGGCAAGCAGAAGGCTATCATATTGATATCATTTACAGTTCTAAACACAATATTGGGAAGGACTTGTTTTCATAGATCTCCCTTTATAACGAACTAGCAGGGTACCCGTGCTTTGCTACAAACCTATGTGATCGGGCAAATTTTGGGGGAGGAAAATAAGGGGATGCCTACCAGCATCCATCAGTATTCATCTGGCTAGCATCCTGTCAGTGTGTGAGAGAGTTCAGGGCTGTTTGGAAACTGAAACAGTATTTGCTGTGTGAGCAAGGAGACAGCAAGGAGCCTGGGCGTGGCTTAGCTCAACTGCAGTCGGAAGCGATTTCAGGGGGAGCAGAACTCCTTAGCATCAGAGCATGTTAATAATAATATAGGAAATACTAATGCTCTGATGGTCATTTTGAAAAATCCTGTTAGCGAGCACCTAGAAGCCAAGAGGAACATACGTGCCAAAGTTCAAGTTTGTAGGCTTTACGATTCTGGAGATTTTGTGATGACGTGTGAGTGCTTTTTCGCTTAGATTAGATTCACTCAGATAGATTAAAATGTTGGGGAAATTTCAGTAACCTTTCATCTCAAACATGAATAATTTCTGCAAGATCTGAGACATATTGACTATTTCCCGCACCAAATTGATCTAGATTTATCCCCAACAGGCAGAAAACACCAAAGAAAGGAAAAGAGCTCAGCCATTACCTCAACAGAGTCTCTTTTCCCACTCATGGCCACCCATTCTTTGAACCCAACCAACAGAGTTTGGGAAGTAATCAGGTTACTTAACAAGTGTCAGTAGACATACTTTTGGAAAATTGCGGTCTTCTCGTTCGGGAGGAGGGTTAAAACCCCTTTTTGCCAATGAAGGGGCAGAATACCGTGCTCGGAATACCGTGCCACTCCTCTAACCCCACTTCGCAACTCTGATTTTTGCTCTCTTTTTCCCGCCTCCCTTTTAAGAAAATCCGAACTGGTTTTTCAGGGTTGCAGTTCAAACTAGAACCTATCGGAGGCTGCGCGTATTCAGTCCAAGCTCCCGCAGAGCCCTTCAGGCAAACGGTAAACGCGAGCTCCCTTTCTCTTGCGAGAGGCGGTCGGCCTACCCTCAAGAAACCTCGCAGTTTGGTAAACAGCTGACGAATCTCAATCGTCCGAGAAATTCAATTTGAAGGGGAAAAAAAGCCCAAACCATCAAAACAAACGAGCGGTGTTTTTGACCCATAAGATTAAGAGCAATGTATTACAACCATTAAGTAAAAGAATATCACATGATCACAATAAAGCTTGCGGGATCCAGGTACTAAACCCAACTCGGCGCCTTATTCAAGTACATTCACCCTCTTACACCTCCGACTTTTGCAAAAATCACTTCCGACTGTCAAGAGGGCTGGGAATGCCTCGCTGGAACATTAAAAACAAAAACTCTGGAAACCAACCAGCTACGACCGTTAGGGAGGCGGAGGAAACCACGTCCAAACGGCACGTTTTCTTTCTCTGCTTTCGGGAGAGAGTGGTTCTACTTTCGCTTTTAGGCCACAAATAAGCGAGGCACCCTTGAATTTCTGCAGGGAAATGACAACCGCAGGGAAATAGAGAACAGCAGCGAGAACAAAACCCCGAAAAAAAAGGGAGAGGACGCAGCACACCATTTGAGCGCTTGATGGAAAACGACAGTGGGCGCTGACGTGAAGCAGCCAGGCAGCAAAGAGGAGCGATTCGCCGTGCTGCCAGCACGCTTCCCTCGGCCGGCACCCAATTCCCAGCGCAGCGCGCAGCTCTTCTCTCCGCCGGCGGACGGAGGCTCGCGTCGGTAAACCAGCACTCACCAAAGGCGGCCTGCTCAGTCTGGCCGCTGAACAAGCTTTGGAAGGCACCCTGGAACACAGCCTGGAAAGATCGGACCGAGAAAAGGCTCGGTTCAGCCAGGATCTGTAAGCCACTCTGCACTGGATCAGAGACCTCCATTGTGAGCTGCGCTGTGACCTTTGACACGTCTCCCACGTGATAGCCGCGCTCAGCTGATTCTGCAGCAGAAGAAACTGGGCTGCGCACGCAGTTTGCTGCTACTCCAGGTAGGTGGCTGCAGCTCTGCTTCCTTGCTCTGGGATTGTTAGTTGCGAAGTCGCGACCCCATGGACCACATTCCTCCAGGCCTTCCTGTCTTCTACCATCTTCTGGAGTCCCCTTAAGCTCACGCCTACTGCTTCAGTGACTCCATCCAGCCACCTCATTCTCTGTCGTCCCATTCTTCTATTGCCCTCAGTCTTTCCCAGCATTATGCTCTCCTCCAGTGAGTCTTCCCTTCTTTTTATAAAAAAATTATTTCAGTTTTCCACATTTTAAAAACATCTTTTTTTAGTGAACAGCATAATTCCAGGTTTTCACATTTCTGATGGATTTCAAAGATCAGTCATTGTGCAGAGTGCCAAGATGTCTCACCACATACGTGGCATTTATTCTTTTTATACCCCTTTTACAAGCAAGGAAACATAGCATAGATACAGCATTTGGATTGGAGAATAGATCCCACATGGATGAAACTTCTCAACCACATTGGTACAACCTCCCAACCAATCCTTAAGACTAGAGGTGATGTTAGTAAATGAGATCACCTATATGTCTGGAAAGTCAGGGACTTTCCACCTTCACCAAGATATAGGGAATGAGATCATGCAAGTAGCCAAGAGGCCCCATATAGGTTTTAAACACTGCAGTTTCCTGTTAGCATCTACCGCCATCTATAGGATTTCAGGAGTTACTACATTTCACTCTTTTTTATTTTGTTTAGACAAGGCCTAATTGTAAGAGAGGTTGGTAAGGGACTTATAATAATCAGTAGAAGAGCACACTTGCAGTTGTTCATACAAGGCATATACTTGACCCTGAGGCAATGTAGAAGACATTGGATGACCGCAGCCTGGAGAGGATTGTCAGGAAAAGGCCATTCAAAAGTGTTGGGGACTTTCACAAGGAGTGGATTGAGGCTGGAGTCAGTGAATCAAGAGCCACCACACACAGACGGATCCTGGACATGGGCTTCAAATGTCGTATTCCTCTTGTCAAACAATGTCAGAAGCGTCTGGGCTAAAGAAAAACAGAACTGGTCTGTTACTCAGTGGTCCAAAATCCTCTTTTCTGATGAGAGCAACTTTTGCATCTCATTTGGAAACCAAGGACCCAGAGTCTGGAGGAAGAATGGAGAGGCACACACTGCAAGATGCTTGAAGTCCAGTGTGAAGTTTCCACAGTCTGTGTTGATTTGGGGAGCCATGTCATCTGCTGGTGTTGGTCCACTGTGCTTCATAAGTCCAGGGTCAACGCAGCCATCTACCAGGAGATTTTGGAGCACTTCATGCTTCCTTCCGCAGACGAGCTTTATGGGGATGCCGACTTCATTTTCCAGCAGGACTTGGCACCTGCCCACACTGCCAAAAGCACCAAAACCTGGTTCAATGACTGTGGGATTACTGTGCTTGATTGGCCAGCAAACTCACCTGACTTGAACCCCATAGAGAAACTAGGGCATTGCCAAGAGAAAGATGAGAGACATGAGACCGAACAATGCAGAAGAGCTGAAGGCTGCTATTGAAGCATCCTGGTCTTCCATAACACCTCAGCAGTGCCACAGGCTGATAGCTTCCATGCCACGCCACATTGAGGCAGTAATTGCTGCAAAAGGGGCCCAAACCAAGTACTGAGTACATATGCATGCTTATACTTTTCAGAGGTCTGATATTGTTCTATGTACAATCCTTGTTTTATTGATTGCATGTAATATTCTAATTTTCTGAGATTGTGGATTTAGGGTTTTCATGAGCTGTAAGCCATAATCATCTCAATTATGACACATCACGGCTTGAACTATCTTGCTTTGCATGTAATGAGTCTATCTCATATATTAGTTTCACCTTTTAAGTTGCTTTACTGAAATAAATGAACTTTTTTTTTTAAATAAATTTTGATTTATTTTTTAATAACAAGCATAAGCATACATAACAAAATAAACATAAACATAACACAAAAAACATAAAAATATCCTTCATAAATTTACATACAGTGCATCGATTGGTTTACCACTTTTTTTTGTGCATCCATTTCCTAGTCACTAGTATAATTATATTACATAATATATTATCAATCAATAATTGTATAACCTAATATCACTAAAAAAAAATCATTTATAATTTTGTTAATTCATATTTGAACGAGATAACTATAATTTGCTTAATTTATTTTGCAATAAATCATAAGATCATACCAAATCTACCTTGATAATGTTTTATAAAGATAATATCAAGAAAAAAAAAATTTTTTTATGCTAAATCTGAATATTCTATCATTATGTTTTATTATCTAACCATTGATAAAAAAGATCCCAAACTTCATAAAATTGTTTATCTTCTTGTTCTCTGATTTCAAATGTCAATTTACTCATTTCAGCACAATCCAATATTTTCTTAATAATTTCTTCTTCTGATGGAGTTTTCTCACTCTTCCAGTTCTTAGCAAATACAATCCTAGCCGCTGTTAATATATTTACAATCAAATACTTCAAATTTTTATTATATATATCAGGTAAGATTCCCAATAAAAAAAATCTCTGGTTTCAAGTCTATATGTGTCTTTGTCATTTTTTCCAACCATATGCGGATTTTAGTCCAATATTTTCTAGCGTCCTCACAAGTCCACCACATATGGTAGTATGAGCCAGGTATCTGATGACATTTCCAACATTTTTCAGATTTGTTCTTAAACATTCTTGCAATTCTTGTCGGGGGAAAATGCCACCTGTAAAACATCTTATACAAGTTTTCTTTATAAGCTGTTGACATTGTCATTTTATAATTTTGAGACCACAATTTTTCCCATTTCTCCAAATCAATCCCATATCCAAAATTCTTCCCCCAAACAATCATCGTTTCTTTAACTTGTTCCTCCTCTAATAAAATTTCCAACAAATAAGTGTATAATTTTTTAATCATTTTTTCATCAGTACCTGTCAAGATCCTGTCTAAATCAGTCAATTTATCATAAAATCCCTCCGCTTTAGAATCTATAAGATACCTTGAATGTATTTGCGCATATGAAAACCAATTCATCTTTATGCCTTGTTCTTCTAGTTTTTGCATTGTTTTAAGTTCACTCTTTTCATCCAATATTTCCCCATATCTAACTGTTTGTTTCTTCTCATATATTATAGGATAAGAAAAGGCTTCAATAGTTGATAACCAGACTGGGATTTTCAAATAACATTTTCTCTTAATTTTCTCCCAATTCAACCATAAAGACTCCCTTATATAATGCCTTCTAAAATAGCCCTGCGATTTAGTTCCCTTATACCACAGAAAAGCATGCCATCCCAGTAATAAATCATGCCCCTCTAGTGTCAACAATCTAGTCTTTTTTAATGTTATCCAATCCTTAACCCACATTAAATTTGCTGCTTGGTAATACAACTCCCAATTCGGAAGGCCAAAACCTCCTCTAATTCTAGCATCTTGCAGAAGTTTTAATTTTATTCTGGCTTTCTTACCTTGCCATATAAACTTCAACACAATTTTATTTAATTCTTCAAAGTAATCTTTACCAAGCCTGATTGGTATGGTTTGGAATAAATATAAAATTCTGGGTAAAATATTCATCTTGATTGTTGAGATTCTACCTATCAATGACAGTTGTAGATTTTCCCATTTTTTCAAATCAAATGCTATCTGTTGTTTAAGTTTAATATAGTTATTCTCTTTCAATGTAGTACATCTTGACGTCAAATATATCCCCAGATATTTAACCTTATTCGTAACTTGAATTTTCAATAAATCTGCCAATTCATCTCTTTGTTTTAGTAACATATTCTTTGTCAAGATCTTTGTTTTATCTTTGTTTATTTTCAAGCCGGCCATCTCACCATAAATCTCTATCTCTCTAGGAAGAAGGCGGAGCCACGTTGCTGCGATACAGCTGCAATCTTGGGGCTCTGAGATTGCAGCTGATATCTTCGCCCCTGGTCGGTCCTAATGGACCTAAACCGTCCCGTAGAGACGGTGATAGTAAGGGGCGCGTTCTACTGATCCCAGGGACATCGCAAAGTCCCTGGCTGATCCAGAAGAAGCCCTTTTACCATCGGCAGAGAGGCAGCCCTTTTGGCTGCTGAAGCTGTGACAGCTCCGGAAGGAAGAGGCTGAAAGAGAACGTGCATCGGCTGGTGAGAATTTTTTTTTCTCGGGGACTCAAGGACACTCTAAAGTGAGAAGAATCCTGTAAGACTTTGGACAAAAACTGATGGAACTGATTTAGCGGCGATTTCTTAAAGAGAATGTCAAATTGAGGCTTGGCTTTTTACTTTTACTTTTGCTTTCATTGAACTTCCATTGTGATCTAGTAACTGTAACTAGACTGGTTTTTCCTTTTATATTCACCTAATTTTTCTTTCTTTTTTCCCCTTTTGACTGTTAATAGTTTTTTTTTAGAATAGAGGCTCCCTTTAGTAATTTTTTTTTAAAAATACATATATATACATGTATATTTCCCTCTTTTTACTAGGCTTTTTTGGGAAAGAAGGGGGAGTGGATTAAAGAAACTTTGTAACACTGCCAACTAGAGGCTTGAAGATACTTTATTGAAAGTTGAAAGAGCTGTGAAGGAATCCTTTCTCAAGGATACTGGAACTTGATTAGATAGAGGGAAGAACACCGGAGAATGTTTTAACAGGTGTTCTTTGGAACTTCTATTATTGAGTACTTGAAGTTTGGCTTTGGAATTTGTGGAGAAGCCATAATAAGAGCCTTGGATAACTAAATAAGATGCAGTGTGCTTTCTTTCTTATCTTTCTTTAGCTATTTCATCCCTCCTCCTCAACCCCACAATATTTTGTAATATTTGTATATCTATTTTCTTTTTCTTTTGTTTGACTTTATTTTTAATTTTTAAACTTACTTTTTTTTTAAAGGGAAAGCCTCAGAATAGTTTTCCTTTTTCTTTTTGCTTATCAGGATTTTTGCCTTTTCTATTTTCTATTTTCATTTTTTATTTATTTTTATGGTTATTTTTATTTTATTTTTTGAGATCCTACAATTGGACTAGGGTGTGAAGAACCTGAAGAATTCTTTCTTTTTCCTTTTCTTTTTTTTTTGATCATTGCTTTTTAATATTATTGGGTCTTACTCTCTTTTTCTTTTTTACTATTCTTAATTTTTATTTTTGAATCATAATTGGCCATCTTACAATAGGATTAAGGTTTAGAAGAACCTGAAGAATCTCCTCCTTTTTTTCTTTTTAATCTTCTTTTTCTCCTTCTCTTTTTAATCCTGGACTCTTTATTTTTTATTGGCTTTTTTTTTAATGTTTTTCTTCTTCCCAATTGGATTATAATTGGCTACCCTATTGATTGGATTAAAGGAGCTTAAAGATCTTGAGTTATTCAAATGAGTAAGAAAACTTTACCTTCTGGCAGCTCAACTTCTGCTCCTGCTTCTCCATCAACTGGAGGACGACTATCAATAATGGCGAAGCAAGATAAAGTACAAATGGATCTAGCGACGATTATACAAGGAATACAAGAACTCAAAACAAGCATTGACCAAAGAACAGAGAGTATTGAACAAAGAATTGCAAAGACTGATGAAAAAATTGAAAACTTCCAACAGATGATGGCAAAACAGGAGGAGAGACTCCAAAAAATTGAGGAGAAAGATAAACAAAGAGATGAGACAATTGGAAATATTGTTAACAAATTAACAACGGTGCAACAAGATATAACTGGGATGTTGAAGTGGGAGATGGATAGGTCAGAATTTTATCTCAGATTTCAAAATATTGAGGAAGAAAAAGGACAGGACTTGGCGGCTGTAATGATAGAAATTCTGGCTGGAGCTTTGGAGATAACAGAGGAAAAGATGATGGATGGAGTAGATGAGATATATCGTGTTTTCACAAGATATGCAATGAGGAATAAGCTACCAAGGGAGATCCATGTCAGGTTTACTAAAAAGACTATTAAAACACAAATATTACAAGTCGCAAGAGATAAGGGGCTGAAATATAAAGGTAAAGAGATTATGGTTTTAAAACAAGTCCCCAGAAGAGTGAGAGAGATGAGAAGAGAATATCGATTCTTGACCAAAAAATTATTGGAAAAAGACGTGAATTATAGATGGTTGATCCCAGAAGGATTAATGTTTATATGGCAAGAACAGAGACACAGAATCGACTCAATTGAGAAAGCAGAAATATTCCACAACGAATTTTTTGGAAGAAGAGAAATAGAGACAGAAAAAGAGACCTTTGCAATTGAGCCTCAAGAAGACCAGATGAGACCGGGAAAAGAAGAAGGTGCGGTAGGTGGACAAATGGAGACCAAAGAACAACGTGAAGTAAGATCCACAAGAACTGTTAGACCTAAATATAAAACATAACCATGGAGGAAAAAAAATTGATTTCTATGAATATAAATGGATTGAATTCAGCTATTAAAAGAAGAAAAATCTTTCATAAATTAGAGAAGTTAAAATTTGATATAATTTGCCTACAAGAAGTACATATTAAAAAACAACATCAACGATTATTGGTAAGACCAAAACTGGGGAAAATTTTTACTTCCTTGACTAACTGTAAGAAAAGAGGAGTGGTCCTGTATATTAAAGAAACTATTGTAGCAAAATTGGTTTATACTGATGAAGATGGAAGAGTATTAATGGTTGAAATAGTGGATAACAATATAAAAATATTACTTGTTGCAATTTATGCTCCGAACGATAAACAAGAAGAATTTTATAAAAAGTTACATATGAAATTAATTGGACTGGACCATGTCAATATAATTATGATGGGAGATCTTAATGGAATTGTAGATAATAAATTGGACTATACAGCGACAGCATTAAAACAAAATAGAAAGACTCTCCCTAAATCCTTTTTTAAAATGGTAGATAAATTAAATTTAAAAGATATATGGAGAGAAAGAAATGGTAAAACGCAGCAATATACTTTTTATTCAAACAGACATTTATCATGGTCCAGAATAGATATGATTTGGACCTCATCAGAACTAATATCTAACATTCAAGAAATAAATATAGAAACGGGTATATGGGCAGACCACAACCCTATGACAATTAAATGGAAAGGACAAAGAAGAAGATCTAGATGGACATTAAATAACGCTATCTTAAAGGAAAAAGACTTTACACAATGGATGGACAAAGAATTGGCCTTCTTTTTCATTGAAAATAAAAAAGAAGATACTTCAATGCAGAATGTTTGGGATACAATGAAGGCATATGCGAGAGGATTAATAATGGACTATACAAAGAAAAAGAACATTAGGAAGAGGCAAACTATTAAAGCTTTAGAAGATGATTATAAAAAACTGGAAAAAGAATTGCAGAATATGCCACAGAAAAAAGATATTAAATTCAAAATGGATATAATTAAACATAAGATGGGTCAGGCGGAGAAAGAGGAATTGGCACAAAAAATTAGAAGCGCTAAACAGAACTATTTTGAAGATGCAAATAAACCAGGTAGATGGCTAGCATACAAATTGAGAAAGGAGAAAGAATCTAGGAGAATAGTACAGTTAATAGATGATCAAGGTCAAATGTGTTATGGTAATAAGGAGAAAAAGATAATTATCCAAGACTTTTATGGACAATTATATAAACAGGAGGATTTTGATGAGGAAAGAATTAAGCTTTATCTACAAAATGCTAACCTACCCAAGATATCTGAAGAGACTGAAAAAATGTTAGAAAGTACCATAACAATGATGGAACTAACGGAAGCATTTAATAGGCAGAATAATGGAAAAGCACCAGGCCCAGATGGGCTCCCGGCAGAATTTTATAAAACATTACAAGAATCGTTGAGCACTCCATTGTTAGAAGTTATGAATGAAGCCATGTTAAATAAGAAAATACCTAAAACATGGTCAGAAGCTTATATCACACTTATTCTAAAAGAAGGGGCTGATCCATCACAAATTAAGAACTATAGACCTATTTCTTTACTGAATGCAGATTACAAAATCTTTGCTTCCATTTTGGCAGAAAGGCTCAAAAGATATCTAAATAACTTTATTCATCCTGACCAGAATGGATTCCTGCCAAGGAGACAAATTAGGGATAATATGAGGGTAATTCTGGACACTTTGGAATATTACGAGGCATACCCTGAAAAACAAATGGCTTTAGTATTTTTAGATGCCCCAAAAGCATTTGATAATGTGAATTGGAGATTCATGTTTTTGTTATTGGAACAGATGGGCTTTGCTAGAAAATTTATTCAAGCAATAGAAGCCATATATGATAAACAAACGGCAAAAGTAATGATAGAGGGAGATTTTACAGATTCTATTAATATAAGAAAAGGCACAAGACAAGGTTGCCCATTATCACCTTTGTTATTTGTATTGACTTTGGAAGTGCTGAATAGAAACATTAGAGAGGATCCAAATATAAAAGGAATGAAAATTAAGAAGGAGGAATTTAAATTGCAAGCCTTTGCGGATGACTTGGTTTTTATTTTGGAAGATCCTCTAGGAACAGCTTTAAAGCTACTGGAAAAGGTAGAGATTTATGGTGAGATGGCCAGCTTGAAAATAAACAAAGATAAAACAAAGATCTTGACAATGAAATAAATGAACTTTTGCACGATATTCTAATTTTTCAAGTTTCACCTGTATATTGAAAACAAGGGCGATGTGTAACTAATTGTAAATTTATACATATATAATTAAAGACATTAAAAGAATGAAGTTATTGTAACAAGGTATAACACGTCAATAATAGAAATGTATAAGTGTAACTACTGCTCAAAGCTTGCTGTAAAATGTAAGTAGACATATATGTTTGTCTGTTTTTAACTTTATAAATATTGAATAAAAACTTTAAAAAAAATAAAAAGGTCTTTTTACCAACCTCTATTTCTGCTTAATATGATTTCTTCCTCACCATATGTCCTGATAGTTTTATAAACCTCATTTTTAATTTTTAACACCACGTATATGGGTTTCCACTCCTGGTCCCAGCTCCAAGCTTTACTTCTCCACTGGATTTGGACTCGCCACCTCTTTTCAGCTCCTTCCACTCAAATTCGGAACCTATGGGGCAAATCTCATCAGTCATTAAATGTGTATAGTTTATTGTTTCTGCAAGGTTAACTTCAGTGGGTTCCCATGCGGAATACTGGTCCAGGTGGTTGGTGAAGACACAGGGCCTTTTATGCGGATGGAATGCGTCCAACCCTTCTCTGCCGTCTGGATTGCAGTTTTGGAGGTGAGTACTTGGAATGGTCCTTCCCACTTCGGGGTTCACTTCTCCTCCTTCCAGCTCCGGATTAGTACCCAATCACCGTGGTGGAATTTATGGACTGGAAACTTCAAAGGTGGTGTTTGAACCAAAAGTCCTTGTTTCCTGAGGAAGTCAAAATATCTGGACAGTTTATGTACATATTGCTTCCAATGTCTTTTCTACGTTGGGACCGTATTCTCAATAGGGCTAAAGGAAGGCATTTAGTCCATAGCATATGCGTTTCCAATATCAATTTGATCTTACAATGCTCTTGACCCCACTGTTGTTGTAGCATTACTGCAGGGAAAAGCTTCCACCCACCCTGTGAGGTGGTCTACTATGACCAATAAATATTTTACCCTCCTCACTTTTGGTAATTCGGTAAAATCCACTGAAAGGGTCTTAGCGCTGGTGGCCTTCCACCAATCTGTTGTTTTCTGACGGCTTGTCTATAACTGATTTTGCCACAGGGTATATTCCAATATAACCATAACATTTCAAAAGTTCATCTACAATGGCTTGAATTCCCCAATGACTTCCTTCATGTAGTTTTTCCAGCAATTCTCATGCAATTGGTTTGCTTATTATTTGTCTTCCATCTGGAAGAAACCACTTTCCCTTCTCCCCCTCCTGTCCTCCCATATGTTGTAACTCTTTCTGTTCTTTCTCAGTGAACACATTAATTTCTTCTACTGATTCTCCTTTTTGGTGTCACTGCTATTTTTCTAGGTTTTTATGAGGAATTCATTATTTCCTTTATCAGAGTTTCATGTACTAGTTCTTTTCCCTTGCTGTTTATCATTCCTCTTTCCACCCAAACTTGCCAAAAGCATGCACCATCCCAAACACATATCTGGAAACTGTGTCCTTCCAAAATACAGATCTTAATTTAGTGCATACAATCCACAAGTCTGAGTAGACCAGCTTCGAGGCAGACCCCCCTGCTGTATGTCCATTTATAATAGCATACCCATTTTTCTGTGCTCCCCCCTCCAAATCAGGTCTTATTTTAGTTTGTAAGTCTATTACTTCAGAACAATAATGTTCTAATCCATATTGATCCTCTGATCTAGTGTTGGCTAAGAACAGTGCTGGATTCAAATTGTAAAACCAAATCTGCTGTTTCAAAATCACAGCAGCAATCACTTAGATTACTAGATGCATTATTTTTGTCAGGAATGCCACAGGATTCCTTTGTCCTGCCCAGTCCTGAGCCAACACCCCTTGTACAATTCCATTCTCTGTTAACAAAGAGATGGAATGGCTTTTCCAAATTTGGCAAACTTAATACAAGAGCCTTGGTTAAGGCTTGTTTCAAATTTTCAAAGCTTCTTTCATGTCCCTCCCATTTCAAATTCCAAAGTTCAGATTCAATTAACTTTGCATACAGGGGTTTGGTAAGATCAGCACACCCATCAATCCATAGTCTGCAGTATCCCACCAAGCCTAAGAATTTCCTTAGTTCTTGCTTGTTTTTAGGTAAGGGTTGGGACACCACCCCTTCTATTTTTCTATAAAAATTGAGTACTCTTTTTGCCTAACCACTTTGTTGTGATTTTTTGAGTGTTATTTTAAGTGGGGTTCAAAACCCTCATTGGAATTGTCTCTACTGGCCCAAATTCAAATTTCAATTGAAGATTTGCCAAGGAATCCCTTCCCAGCAGATTAACACCTGCTTCTGGTATATATAACATTTCTACCTCTTTTTATTTTGTCCTTTTATTCCCAATTGGAGGGGCATTAATAAGGGTACTTGAAATCCTTCCCCTTTTACTCCAGATACTCTAATACTTTGTCCACTTAATTTCATATCTTCACTTAATACTGATATTGAAGTTCTCGCTGCCCCAGTGTCAATTAAAAACACCACTTCCTCTTTCTTAGGTCCCACTACTAAATTTATCAAGGGCTTTCTGTGAGACCCAAAAGGGAATTGCCTCTGACACCCCTAGTATTGACTTTCATCTTCTGCCATCATATTATACACTTGCACCTCCCTTCTTTGGATCGGGCAGTCTTTCCTGAAATGTCTAGGCTGGCCACACCCAAAACATCTCCTCGCTCTGTCCTCCCTGCCTGTACCACCACGTCCTCTTCCTCTTTTCACTTGGTTCCACCCTCTCATTCCCTCATTTCTATTGCCGCCACTTTCTCTAACTCTTCCTTTTATCCTTGACAGATAGCATTTTGGACAAAAATGCCACTGGCTGTTTAAAAGCCATTCCCTTATCCGTGTAGCACTAGGCTTTTCTTCTAGTAGTTTTTGCATACAAGTCTTTCACAGCCTACAATATCTAGACAATCCTATATATTTTCTCTCTTTCTACATATTGTAATTTCTAACTCATCTGTGTAACAATTCCTAAAAGGGCAACAACTTGTGTTGCTAACAAACAAATGAGGTATTTTGAGTCAATGCACTGAAATATATTTGGGTCAAACTTTAGTGCCAATTTTCTGCTTTGAGCAAAATATGGATTAAGAGCATATATAGAGTGTGCCTGGTTTGACTTTTGATTCCCTTGCTGAGCTAAGCTCCATTGTAACTTGCGCTAAACTGGGAGCTGAGCCAGCTGCAAAGATCTTCTCTAGTTAGACCCAATTTGTTAATTAATTTTCTATAGGGTGGTTTTCCCCATCCTTCAAGTAATTGCCCTAGGGGACTTGAAGGCTCAATTTTTAACTTTGGGTTTTTCTGAATTTTCTTTACACACTTCTTTTGGGACCCATTTGAATTGCCTATGGCTAGTTACCAGACTGGAGCAATCCTTACCAACTTGTTCCAGTGAGACCTTCGTACACACACAGTTGGCACCTGACCAGGGTGAAAGACACCCTTTACTGCCACTAAAGGTTTGATCTGTCTCTGCCCTGGAGAGCCTGAATCTCCCAGCAGACACTGGCTTATTTTAAAGATCCAAACTCTTCTCTATCAACCTAGAATCTCCCAGCAAACGCTGGCTTATATTTAAAGATCAAGATTTATATAGACCTTCATTCAGTTCCACACACCTCTCACACAAGTCTTAAGATTCTCACAGCTCTACCTAACCTCCCCAACTGCCTAAGGGCAGTGGGTTCTCACCAGAACCACGTGTTCTTACTTGACCAGAACTACTTACCTCTAGGTCCATGCATGGAGTTGCCCAGTTGTTCTGGCAATCTCATCAACCTGGTCCATTCCTTCTCTTTTTCCGTTTTCAACTGATCTCTATTTAAAGCAAGGATCTGTGTCTCGTTCCATGTTCCCGAACAGCTGATCTGACTGTGGACCATTGTAAATCAACAGGCCATGCCTTCCTCACTCAACTCTGCTGTCCAGGGCATCAGAAGAGAAAAACAGATTGCCTGCATTCTCCACCAATTGGAAATAACTCAAAGCCAACAAAAAAAAACTTGGATCATTAAAAACAAAGAGGATTTATTAAAAAGAAATAACAGAGTTTGCAAAGTGCCGGTGGTCTTTAGAACCTCAACAAACAGGTTCAAATCAAAAGCCACACCTTTGAATTCCAAAACATACTTTATATACAGTTTCATCTCGTCACCCAAGTTCCCTCCTTCTTGAGACTCATTCCCTCTCAACTTCAGACTCATTGGATATGCCCTCAGGTGTTGCAGCTAATCCTAGGATGTCTCCAGGGAGAATTTTCTCCTTCCATTATGTTCTCATCCATACCCCTCCGTACCTCTTAGTTTGGCTGCCTACGTGGCATCTTTCCTTAGCATTAAGGAATGTAGCATCCCCTCATCAGGCCCTCTTTCTAACTTTTGAAGATACAATTTTAAAAGCTTATCATGTACTACCATTTTTCCAAAGAGATTATAACAACCCCTCAAAACATAATATAAAAGGCATATTATACATAAGATAAAAATACAAAAAGGCTTAACAATGGAGCATGTCAAAAGTATAAAAGCAAAGCATGTATATACAGGGAGATATATTTCATTTGATAACAGATTAACAGAATTGGAAGGTCATCTAGTCCAACCCCCATTTGTGAAACCTTTAAGCATCTTGTATACCATTTTATTTTTGAATTTACTTATTTCTTACAGTCCTAGAGGAGATCAACCCTGACTGCTCTTCAGAAGGCCAGATCCTGAAGATGAAACTCAAAGACTTTGGCCACCTAATGAGGACAGACTCGGACTTCCGGTGATGTCTTCCTTGCTGTTGGACCGGAGACGGCGATCATCCGCGGCTTCGATCCGTGCTCTCCTGTTGGTGGGACCGGATCACCTGTATTTGGGCCCAGAACCACCCTGTAGGGGTGGTGAAGAAGGGGGAGACCACTAGCTGGGTTGAGGGGAGCCCCATCTCCCCTCCCTGGCTAGGCATTTTACTCCTCTCCGAAGATGGCTGTAGCGGTGGTCAAATATGGCCACCCTGAAGAGGAAGAACTAACCGGGACAAGATTGTGCTGGAGCAGTGAAGAAGAGGACAGCATGAAAAGCGGGCTAATGAGGCGCAACATTTAAATACAAGGTACCCCAGAATTAAATTTTTAAGGAATTTTTAAGAAAGATAATTAAAGCAGAGACCAGAGAAAGTGAAGAAAACATTTTTTTTGACAGCTGAAAGTGGCTTTGAACTTTGAAAGGAGGAAGCTAGAAGAAGATATCTGTTTAAATTGAATAAATATATGATCTTGGCACTAAACAGGCATAACTAAAGCTGAACTTGAACGTGTCAAAGAAAAAACAAAAAACAGTAATTGATATTTGCACTTATTGGAACTTTGAATTTTAAAAGCCCTAAATAGAGAGAAAAAGCTGGGGGGGGGGGGCAGAATTTGGATATAACAGAGAGTGCCATCTAGTGGTAAAAGAAATTATTTGTGACTCTTTATAACCTGGCTCTTTTAAAAGTTGGATTTGATACTAAGTGAAACTTTGTTACAATAAAATAGAGACCCTGGAAAATGAAAGTGGAATATTGAACATTAAAACAAAGAAAGAAGCAGGAAAAAACTATCTTGGGATTGTTTTGTGATCTTGGCATAAACTTAAATTTATGGACATTGGACTATTTGATGAATCTGGGAAAACCTAAAGAGGAATTAATAAAAGCTGATTGTTGGAAATAAACTCTATAGACATTGGTTGAATCAAATTGCTGGATAATTGTGGAAAGAAAGAAAGAAAGAAAGAAAGAAAGAAAGAAAGAAAGAAAGAAAGAAAGAAAGAAAGAAAGAAAGAAAGATCAGAAGTGTTTAAAAATGGCAGAACGTTTTTTGGAATTAAAAATGGAACTAAGAAATATGAAAGAAATGCTACAAGAAAGAGGCAAGTCGTTTGGTTTTGCATTACAATTCTTAGAAATGGCGATTCTAGAGCATGAAGAACAACAAGGAGTGCCAGAAGAGGAGGAGCTGATTAAAGAAGAGGCCATCTTCAATGAACAATTGAAGCAACGAATATTAAAGCAAAGGAAAAGAATAGAAATTAAAAACTGGAGATTTGAGGAGGCAATCAAAAAGGGGAATATTTTGAAAACCAAACAAAGTAAAAGGAAACATCAGAAAAGGGACTTACAGAAGGAAGCTTTAAAGAGGGAGGGGGATAAAATCTGGAGTAAGAAAAGGAAGGAAAAAATGAAGGGAAAAAGAAGTAAAAAGAAACGGAACCAGGAAACAAAGAAATACAGGAATAGAACAAAAATGAAAAGAAATTGTTTATTCAAAAGTCATAGAGACAATGATTAATTAAGAATTAAGAAAGGGGATTCTGCACGGTGATGAGATGTAGAATAAATGCATTAGAAGTAACCAATTATTTAGAAAGTAGGAAACTATAGATTATTAAAATGAAAGATTGGAACTGATATTATTGGAATACTTGTTTTTTGTTAAACTATATACAGAGATAAATGGAATAAATGTGAAAAAAGAGAAATTATGATAAGTTTATTAACTATGTTTAATGAATTTATAGAATATAGTTGAAATGAATTATGAGGATTGTTGTAATGAGATTAGCATCAGTTTTTTATGATGAATTGAATAGATTAATTTTTCTTTTTGAAATTATGTTTTTGATGTAATTGTAGGGGAAAGTACCATGCGGAATCTGATTTAAAAGGTAGATATGTTATGTAGTTGCTAGGAGATTGTTATTAATTATTAAGGTGATAATTAAAAAGTTAAATGATTATTGGGACTTAAAGGGGAATTAATTAAATTATATATAAGGTATAGGGGTGGCACACTCTAATTGGTAATTGTGGGGAAAACTTTTTTGAAATGTTTGAACTGAGATGGAATTTTTGAAATGATGAAATTAGAATATGCAATGAAATTGCAAACCTGACAGATAAAAGTATAAAGCACAACGAATATGAAGATATGACAATTATTTAAAGTTAAACGAAATAGGTTAAGAAATGAATTGAAAATTTATAAAATAAGCTTGAGGAAATTATTTGAGAAAATTAATAGAAAATATGTAAAGTAATAAGATATGAAACTAAATGTGAAAGATGAATATGTAATCTAAGTCATGTTTGTATGGAAATGTGTAGTATCTACTGAGATCCTATAGATGGCGGTTAGATGCTAACAGCAAGCTGCAGTGTTTAAAACCTATATGGGGCCTCTTGGCTACTTGCATGATCTCATTCCCTATATCTTGGTGAAGGTGGAAAGTCCCGGACTTTCCAGACATATAGGTGATCTCATTTACTAACATCACCGCTAGTCTTAAGGATTGGTTGGGAGGTTGTACCAATGTGGTTGAGAAGTTTCACCCATGTGGGATCTATTCTCCAATCCAATTGCTGTATCTATGCTATGTTTCCTTGCTATGTTTCCCTGCGGGGTGGGCAACAGCCAACATGCTTACCATCGTCTGGAAACAGACCCCTAAGGTGCGCACCTTTATCCTACGGGACCCTGGGTCTTACGGGACCCATCAATGGTAAGTATGGGTTGCAATCTATCTCAGTATCAGCAGAAACATGTTCAGGAAATTAAATTCCTGCTACATAAATCAGGTGCAAAAGTACACTGAGGCTAGAAAAAAAAAGCTAGTGGGAGGTAGGGAAATGGTATCCTGAGTACAATAGAACAGAATAGAATAGAAGGTTAAGAATACCCAAGGCTCCAGTCCAAATATTACATCGATGGTATCAATGCTGTCATGCAGTGGAAACATCTGGCTCTGATGTCTCAGCAAAACAATAATTGATTACAAGCCCCCTCCTGATTATGATCAGGTAAAAATTGTCACCCCAAAAATCTTCTCCAATTGGACTTCCAGCTCCTTCTGAGCAGGCTAAATTTTTTGATTCTCCAAGGCCATTGTACACCCCCATAAGGCAAGTATTAGAGGAACAATTAGAAAAAGGGGGAGATTCAAGCTAGAAACCCAGGACAGAGACACATACATTTATTTGTTTAAAATTTTTATGTTTAATCTTTTTAATTATTTAATGCTTAAGAAAATAGAACAATGGGTGTAACTATAATGCGGGCAACTGCTCTCTTCTGATGCACTGGATGGCAGAGTTGAATGTGGAAGGCATGCCCTGTTGATTTCAATGGTCCACAGTTCTGCTGTTCAGAAGCATGGAACGAGACACAGATCTGTGTTTAAAATAGAGCCCCTCCATAAAGTACATTGGGGCTGATCAAAGAAGATATGGTTAATTTATGCTGTTATGTATGGTAGAAAGAACTAAGAGAAAAAGAAAATGTTTACTATTCTTTTCAGGATGTGATTTCCATTAAAACTTTTTAGATGTGTATGTATAATAATGTATAATAATTGCATGCAGAGTAGAACTTAGTTGTGTATGTATAATACTGTAAAATAATTGTATGCAGAATTGAATAGGATTGAATTGAAGAAAAATATCTTTTACCTATGTATAGCCCCAACTGAGACTGCTGTGGTTCAAAATAAATTAATTATAACATGTTTGGCAGCCCAAGAATTAAATTGGCTTTTTGGATTGGACTTAGAGCTATGGGAAGCAGATAGGCAGTGGTTAGGGCCCCCAATCATATTCATTTGTGATTGGAACTGCTCCTTGAGTTATCCCAATGCTCTGAGAACAAACTACAGGCTGTCCAGAGCCCCAGGTCTGGAGGTGTTGTGTGAGAATGTGTCTGTGTGTAATCATTTCCAGACCTGGAGGATGAGACTCTCTCATAACAGTGTATAAAATTATTTAGACAATAGAGCTTATTGGCTTCCAGTAAGTATGCAAGCAGTATGATTACAGTGTAAATGTGTGAGTATGTTGATGGTAAAAAAGTTGGTATGATTGTGTGTTGACCCCCATCCCAGATTGAAAGGAGAGTAAGAAATAGCATGTGCAAGGAAATGAGGATGGTCCGGACATGACAAAGATCCCATGGAGAAATATATGTGCTTTACTGGAAAGAGAGGATTACAGGTGAAACTTGAAAAATTAGAATATTGTGCAAAAGTTCATTTATTTCAGTAATGCAACTTAAAAGGTGACCCTAATATATGAGATAGACTCATTACATGCAAAGCAAGATAGTTCAAGCCGTGATGTGTCATAATTGAGATGATTATGGCTTACAGCTCATGAAAATCCCAAATCCACAATCTCAGAAAATTAGAATATTACATGCAATCAATAAAA
>NW_020769656.1:96103-110309 GCF_900518735.1 Pseudonaja textilis
GAAGACTAGATGAGAATAATTATAAACAAGCCAGAGGAAAATATAAAAGTGATGACTGAATACCAGATAAATTAGAAAGGAAATATGATTGAATAATGATTAAAGAGAAACAATGTGGAATTTGGTAAAGGGAATTTACGTGTTTATATGGAAATGGGATAAATTATAAGTACGTGATATAAAGCAATATGTTACCTGCCTTGTAAAGATCTACAATGGAAAGTGGTTTTATGTTTTTAATGTTTAATGATGTTTTGTTTGTTTGTTTGTAAAACCAATAAAACTTGTTTAAAAAAAAACAATTACCTTTCGAGGCTTTCCCTCCTTATGGAGGGTGTCAATGATCGTTTTCTGCACAACTGTCAGGTCAGCAGTCTTTCCTATAATTGTGCTTCCTACTGAACCAGACTGAGAGACAATTTAAAGGCCCAGGAACCCTTTGCAGGTGTTATGGCTTAATTAGCTGATTAGAACGGGTCACTTTGAGCCTAGAATATTGAACCTTTTCACAATATTCTTAATTTTTTGAGATTGTGGATTTGGGGTTTTCATGAGCTGTAAACCATAATCATCTCAATTATGCCACATCATGGCTTGAACTATCTTGCTTTGCATGTAATGAGTCTATCTCATATATTAGGTTCACCTTTTAAGTTGCACTACTGAAATAGGTGAACTTTTGCACGATATTCTAATTTTTCAAGTTTCACCTGTATTGTCAGATTATCAGATGTCTCCTTTTCTTTAACCAATCATACCAGATATCCCATACCTTGTAATAATCACTATCTTATTTTTTAAGAGTTTGATTAGTCTATCCATCTCAGCACACTCGTGTATTTTATTAATTACCATGCTTTCTGAGGGGGTCGTAGCGATTTTCCAGTTTGGGGTAAAGCTTAATCCAGCTGCAGTTAAGATATGCAAAATCAGGTAGTGGTATTTCTTTTTCAGATTTAGTTCTATCATGCCTAATAAAAAGATTTTAGGTTCAAATTTTAATTCCTGTTTCGTTATTTCTAATATCCAGGTTCTAATTTTTTGCCAAAATTTCTGTGCACATGGGCAAGTCCACCACATGTGGAAGTATGTTCCCTGAATGTAGTTGCACTTCCAGCAATTCGGTGTCATATTGGGGAACATCTTGGCTAATCTCGCTGGGGGTAGATGCCAACGATGAACCATTTTATGTAAGTTTTCTTTGTATGAAGCTGACATCGTTAGTCTATAATTTGTCTGCCAGATATGTTTCCACTTGTCTAAGTTAATATTATGGCCCACATTCTTGGCCCAAATTATCATGCAATCTTTAAGTTTCCTCTTTTAATTTGTAATCTAATAAATATTTATAAATTTTACTGATCATTTTTCTTTCTTCCCCATGCCATATCTTATCAAGTTCTTGTTGAGTCATGCTAAAACCAAATTGTTATTTGTCTTTTTTGTAATGTGTCTGTATTTGTAAGTAGGGCCACCATTCTATCTCAATTCCCTGGAGTTGTAGTTAGCTCCTATTTTTTAATTCTCCTTTTTAATTTAGTAAATCTCTATATCTTACAGTTTTATCACAATCCAGGACATTTGGGTGTATAACTGCTTCCATTGTTGATAGCCACAATGGGACCTTAGGATAGTGGTTCTTTTTAATTTTTTTCCCAGGTGTTTAACAGAACATTTCTCATCCAGTGCCTTTGAAAGAACGAATGTTGCTTACTCTTCCCATCCCAGACAAACACATGCCCGCCAAGTTGGAGATCAAAGCCCTCTAATGTTAGAATCCTTCTATTTGTCAGATTGACCCAATCTTTAAGCCATGTGGCTACGGCAGCTTGATAATACAATTCAAATTCTGGGAGACCAAAGCCCCCTTTCTTTCTAGTATCCTGCAATAATTTGTACTTTACCCTAGGTTTTTTTTTTCTGCCATATAAATTTAGAAATTTGTTTAATTCTTCAAAGAAATTTTTCCCCAACTTGACTGGCACCGTCTGGAACAGGAATAGCAATTTTGGTAAAAGATTCATCTTTATTATTGCAATCCGACCTAATAGAGACAGTTGGATTTTGGCCCAGTTTTCTAAGACCTTTGATATTTGTGTCATCAATTTGTCATAGTTATCCTTTTTAATTGAAGAGCACCTATTTGTCAACCAAATCCCAAGATATTTTACTTTACTCACTACCTGCATGCCTAATTTATTTGCCAGCTCTTCCTTTTGCTTGTTTTGTGCAGTTTTTTGTTATTAATTTAGATTTTTCTTTATTGATTTTCAGCCCTGCCACCCTTCCAAATTCTTCTATTTCATTCATTAAGATAGTACTTGTTTCTTTCAGGGCTTCCAATATGAATACCATATTATTGGCAAAGGCTTGGAGTTTATACTCCTCTTTTTAATCATAAGCGATAGTAAGCCTCTTACATAGGCCTTTGTTGTGTCCCATAACTTCTGTAGGGATGTGTGTTCTTTCTTGTTAATTTCAAAAAATATTTTTTAATTCTTTTTCTACCATTTTAATATATTCTTTGTCCCTTAATACGTTATTGTTAAGTGTCCATCTTCCAATCCTCCTCTTTCCTTTCCATTTAATTTGAATTGAGTTATGGTCAGCCCATGCGTTCATTAGTATCTCTATCTTTTCAATATTCTCCATTAAACCTGTGTCCATCCATATCAGGTCTATTCTAGACCAGGAATGGTGTGGATTGGAGAAGAATGTATATTGTTTTCTGGTGGGATTTAATTCTCTCCATGCATCCTTCAGATTTAATTCTGTCGCCATGCTGTTAAAAGTGGATGGGAGTATTCTCCTTTCTTTTGTTCTTTTTAGAACTTTTGTTGCCTTTATCCAGGGGTGGGTTTCTACCGGTTCTCTAGAACTGGTTAACGTCACCGGTAGTTCTAAGAACCGGTAAAACTGACCCCTGCTTGGCCCCGCCGATCTCCGCCACTCCTATGGGCCAAAACCCAGTTTTTATTACTGTGCATGTGCGAAAATCCCTTCCTCATTCTCCCCCGCCCACCCCTCCCTTTGCTGCCCCGGCTACCACCCCAATCGCTGCTCCAAAGTAAAAAAACCTGTTCTTTTTTTAAAAAAAAGGTTTTTTTTTTACTGTGCACGCCCAAAAATCCCTTTCTCATTCTCCCCCGCCCTCCCCGCCCCTTATAGCGCATGTGCGCTAATTACAAAAATTTACCCAAGCGGCGCCATCGCTTACACCAGCAGCAGCAGCCGAGCCAGCCAGCCATCCGTCCCTGCCTGCCTTCTGCCACCCTGCTGAGGGCAAGCTGCAAGCCCCGGTCGCCACCGCTGCTAACCGTCCTTGCTCGGCCGCCTTGCCTGCCTCCCCCCGCTAGCTGTCCTCGCCCGCCCGGATTACCTACCCTGCCGCCGGCCTCCGAAGACGCGGATCGCTAAGTACAATCCTCCAACCCGGTCACCTACCTACACACAGTCCCTGTTGACCGCCCTTGCTGATGCTCCCTGCCTTGACCGCCCCCATCTTCCCTCGCCCGCGGCCCTCCATTGTTGCTGCCTTGCCTTTCTACCACTGATTGGTAGTGAGGAGGCAAAGCAGCAACTCCTGCTGCTGGCTTGGTCCCCTACCTCCTCCTGCCACTGCTGCTGCCATCCCTAGCCCGGTCGAGAGCCAACTCCCGGGCTGGGCGCTGCTGCCTCGCCCACATGGCGGCTGCCATCTTGGCTAGGCCGCCGGTCCGCCACCTTCCCTCTCCTGCCGCAGCCCAAGGGTTGCTGCTTTGCCTTCCCACCACCGATTGGTACTGAGGAGGCAAAGTAACAAGTCCTGCTGGGCCGGTCCCCTACCACCTCCTGCCACCTCTGCCGCCAGCCCAGTCGAGATCCGACTACTGGGCTGGCCGTCCTCGCCACAGCAAACTAGAAGACTGAGGAGGACCCCTGCATAGTTGGCTAGCCAACTTGCCTGTCTCCTTTTTGGTAAGTTGCTTTTTTATATTTATGTATTTATTTTTTTACTATCTGTTTTTGTTTTTATTAATCATAAAAACAAAACATACTAAAGAAATAAACACTTGAATAAAAATTATTTTACTATTTATCTTGATGTTTCTTTCTCCTTTGCTTAAACATCAAGATGAATAGTAAAATAATTTTTATGTTTATTTATTTATTTAGTATGCTTTGTTTTTATGATTAATAAAAACAAAAACAGATAGTAAATAAATAAATAAATAAAGCAACTTACCAAAAGGGAGACAGGCAACTTCTTGTTACATTGATGTTATACATTATCTGTTTCTGCTTAAATCAATATATAGCAACATCAGTGTAACAAGAAGTTGCATGCATACATAAATGAAATTTTTTAAATAAAAGTGTTTTATTTTGTTTAAACATAAACAAAAACATAAACCATCTTCAGTTACATAGTGTGTTGGTTGGTAGAAATCACTTGTGCACAATCTCTGCAGTCTTTCCCTTTCAATTTGCATTAAGCGAGAACCTGGTCATTAAGTGAGGACCAGTTAAATTTGGGTTGCCAGCCACATGGCCACCTGCCTGGGCCTTGCCAGGGCCTCCCCAGGCTTTGGAAACTGGCAAAAAGCACTTGCTAAGCAATTGGCCACTAAGCGAGCACCTGGTCATTAAGTGAGGACCACTTAAATTTGAGTTGCCAGCCACATGGCCACCTGCCTGGGCCTTGCCAGGGCCTCCCCAGGCCTTGGAAACTGTAGGGTTTGAGCTGAATTTGGCTTCTCCGCTAATAGCATCGCATCTATCGACCTCTGTCCCATGGGAGATGATACCATTGTTGTTCCTTTCTTTCCTGTTTTTACAGTTGTAGTTGACATTGCCATTTTTACTACCTGCAACAGAGCTCTCCAATCCACCATTAACTATCACTGTTAAAATTATATTCTTTACTCCTTTTCTATTAAATCATATAGTGGTAATATCTTTCCTAAGTAATATTTAGTTTGGTATATATGTTATTGGTTATTATTCTTCAATCTTATGCACTCTAAATCAGACCTAGCTTTTATTCTTTATGAATTGGGAAATTCAATGTTAAATGTAAAATATTAGTTGCACGTAGATATCAATAGTCAAAAATCACTAGTCCTATGCACTTAATTAATATAGGTGTTAGGATACACAATTCATTATATATAAAATTTATTCCATTTAAGTCAGAGTATATATAGTTATCTAGTCTCTTTTTCTAATTTATATATACAGTATTTTTAGGCAGATACATAGAAAGGAGGCAGTAAGGGAGAATATTAATATTAGCAAGAGGGAGAACAGTACTATACAATTATTAGTTAGCAGTCTATTTCATATACACTGTTCAAAAAAATAAAGGGAACACAAATATAAGACATCCTAGATCTGAATGAATGAAATATTCTTATTAAATACTTTGTTCATTACATAGTTGAATGTGCTGACAACAAACTGACACAAAAATTATCAATGGAAATCAAATTTAGCAACCCGTGGAGGTCTGAATTTGGAGTTACACTCAAAATTAAAGTGGAAAAAAACACTACAGGCTGATCCAATTTTGATGTAATGTCCTTAAAACAAGTCAAAATGAGGCTCAGTAGTGTGTGTGGCCTCCACGTGCCTGTATGACCTCCCTACAACACCTGGGCATGCTCCTAATGAAATGGCAGATGGTCTCCTGAGGGATCTCCTCCCACACCTGGACTAAAGCATCCCCCAACTCCTGGACAGTCTGTGGTGCAATGTGGCGTTGGTGGATGGAGCGAGCCATGATGTCCCAGATGTGCTCAATTGGATTCACGTCTGGGGAACGGGCGGGCCAGTCCATAGCATCAATGCCTTTGTCTTGTAGGAACTGCTGACACACTCCAGCCACATGAGGTCTAGCATTGTTGTGCATTAGGAGGAACCCAGGGCCAACCGCACCAGCATATGGTCTCACAAGGGGTCCGAGGATCTCATCTTGGTCAGTCAGGTTACCTCTGGCGAGCACATGGAGGGCTGTGCAGCCCCCTAAAGAAATGCCACCCCACACCATTACTGACCCACTGCCAAACCGGTCATGCTGGAGGATGTTGCAGGCAGCAGAACGTTCTCCATGGCATCTTCAGACCCTGCCATGTCTGTCACACGTGCTCAGTGTGAACCTGCTTTCATCTGTGAAGAGCACAGGGCGCCAGTGGCGAATTTGCCAATCTTGGTGTTCTCTGGCAAATGCCAAACATCCTGCACGGTGTTGGGCTGTAAGTACAACCCCCACCCGTGGACGTCGGGTCCTCATACCACCCTCATGGAGTCTGTTTCTGACCGTTTGAGCAGCCACATGCACATTTGTGGCCCACTGGAGGTCATTTTGCAGGGCTCTGGCAGTGCTCCTCCTGTCGCTCCTTGCACAAAGGTGGAGGTAGCTGTCCTGATGCTGGGTTGTTGCCCTCCTACGGCCTCCTCCACATCTCCTGATGTACTGGCCTGTCTCCTGGTAGCGCCTCCATGCTCTGGACACTACGCTGACAGACACAGCAAACCTTTTTGCCACAGCTCGCATTGATGTGCCATCCTGGATGAGCTGCACTACCTGAGCCACTTGTGTGGGTTGTAGACTCTGTCTCATGCTACCACTAGAGTGAAAGCACCACCAGCATTTGAAAGTGACCAAACCATCAGCCAGAAAGCATAGGAACTGAGAAGTGGTCTGTGGTCACCACCTGCAGAACCACTCCTTTATTGGGGATGTCTTGCTAACTGCCTATGTTTTCTACCTGTTGTCTATTCCATTTGCACAACAGCATGTGAAATTGATTGTCAATCAGTGTTGCTACCTAAGTGGACAGTTTGATTTCACAGAAGTGTGATTGACTTGGAGTTACATTGTGTTGTTTAAGTGTTCCCTTTATTTTTTTGAGCAGTGTAATATACGTCTTTTCCTTCAATCACTCAGTCTTTCAGATATTATTCAACAATGTTAATCAATATTCAGTATTATTTTACCAGCATTATTTGGATGGTTTCCACAGTCTTTTTACTCTTTACTCAAAGTTTCTTGTCTCAATATGTCTTCTTTCAAAAATGCACAGTCACCTTCTTTCCCCCACTTTTCATCTTCAATTTATGCTGTGCCCTTTTCCTTTCACAATCTCAATTCCACTAGTCTTTCCATTCAATAGTCCAAGATAAATCAGATCTCCCCTCCTTTCCTTACTATGATAATCTCTAGGTATTTAGAGATTAAGGATTTTTCCAACTCTTTTCCTCCGACCTTTCAAAATGTTTCTCTCGTCAGTAATTATTTTCCTCTTCTTCATTTTTCCACTATTCCGATTGTTCACAGTCAGTTTTTTCTCCCTCTCCCTCAGTGTTCCAATAGATGTTATAGTTCTGCAGTCTATATATGTAATCCAAGAAGAGAATCTACCATTTCACCTTTCTTCCCCTCAGCTTTCACCATGTCATTAGTCAGCATACAGCTCTGTCATTTAGTCCATAATCAGCGCTCCTACCGTTAACTTTGCCACCTGTCAACACCACATGGTTCGGAGCCTCGCTCTTCCTGTACTCTAGTCACCGGTGTTCTGGTAATCATCTTTGATCATGCTTTCCCACCACTCAGCTTACTGCTTTTTACTCTTTGCTTCCTTCTTTAAACAGCTGGGCTGCCATGTCTCTGGTTCTGATTGTCATGATCTCCCTCTTTTGCTGCTGGTTTTCATGGATTTCTTCTTACAGTCTCTGGGATCGCGGCATCTCCCCGAGACCTCTGAGCCTTCCTCTTTTTCCTGTCTACCCCTCCGGGATCAGACATGCTCCTAGAAGCCACCACGCATAGAGTTTTGGATTTTTCAGAGTGACGATCCGCTCCTCTGCTCCGAATCCAGAAAAAAAGACCTTTTAAAATCACCTCTCTTTAGAAATTTTCATGCTGATATTTGTTACCAATGTGAGCAATGAGAAACTGGAGAAACTGTTAAGAGATATTTTGCAGGGAGAAAATTTACTGGTTTTAAGAGACTAATGCATAAGAGGAAAGTTGCAATTTATTTATTGATTTGATTTGATTTGTCAATTGCTTACAAGATAATAGGTATAAGTACATACATAGTTATGAATACATGAAATGGGTACATATAAGAAAAATAAAAGAAACAATAGGATAGGGACAGTAGGCACGTTGGTGCGCTTATTCACGCCCCCTACAGACTTCTTAGGAAAGGGGTGAGGTCAATAGTAGACAGTCTAAGGTTAAAGTTTTTGGGGTTATTTCTGTATAACTACTACCAAAACTGGTTCTAAGATCACACAGACTTTAAAGTACCATACATATTATAAGGGTACCTATGCACATAATAAGACAAGTTATTCTACCTGTACTACAGCGGGTTTAACTGTGTGTTTTGATCCTAAGATAAAGAGCCAAGTGATTATAATATTTGAAAACGTTGAAGAAATTAGAGAAAGCTTAAAAGAATTACAGAAGTAATGTTTTATTCTCCTTAGAGCTGCTCGGATCATCGTGAGAGTGGGAGGTGCTTCAGACTGCGTCGTGGTAGGCTGAGCTTAATTACTGAGGAACGCTCCGCCCTCCATCACGTGGCTCCCTTGCGTTCCCCAGTTTATGCTCAGCCTTCGTGAGAGTTAGGCTGTGTTTGCTTCGCTCCTTGGCCGATTCAAGCCTCGTATTATTCTTAAGGTTTGCCTTGTGATTTTCTTTCCTCTAGCCTCTGCACATCTGGGGTGCCTTCTAGAGTAAGGGGAGCACGTTTCTCGCCCCCAAGGGGGAAAAAGAGCAGGCGGTTTAGCAGCGCTCCTACGCTAATCCCCCCCCACCCTCAATTTGATTTTTTTTCCCTTCCTGCCGCTTTCTATGCCGCCCTCGCTAGCGGCTTGAACTTGATTGCGCTGTGAGCGCAGCTGGTTTTCCCCCCACCCGAACGCCGATAGCCCCAGGCAGGGGCGAACTCCCCTGCTGCCCTCTCGGCTTTCTAAGCTTGCCGGAGGGACCTAGTTCCGCCCTGAGACGGCCCAATCGGAGATTCGCAGGCAGCCGCCATTTTGGACGCCGTCTCGTGCTCGGGCGCCATCTTCCGGCCTCCTTTTTTTCGGCTGCGAGGTTGCTAGCTCACCTACGCAGGTCTCCCAGCCTGCTTAGAGCTATTATCCTTCTGTGCTTTGCTTTCAAAATTGTTGGCTTTCCACAGCAGCGCTCAGGGCGAAGAATAGCAGTCACCCCCTCCCGGTTGCTGTCTGGGAGCTCAGGCTGCTTGAGGCCTTATCTCAGGCGTTCATTCGACCAATTGGATCATATCAATAATCTCCTAGGTCACTGTCCTGGGGAGCTCTGGACCTAGTTAATTGATTGGATATTTTTGATAAAAAAAAGAAAATAATAAAATATATATATTAATAATAATAAATAAATGTTTATATATTTGTGTATCATAAGAATATTGACAATAGTAAATATATTTCTTGATGAACATATATGTATATATGTCTAACATACAAACAGATACGTATATTTTTCAATAATAACAATAATAATAATAATAATATATTATTATTATTATACTAAATTCCAAAAGGGGGCACAGGCCAGCTAAAAGGGATACCCGACCTTTGCTGTAGGTCGAACCCCTGGCGAGCCAACCGCCTATATTTTATCTATATACACAATCCTTACTTCTAAAATGGCAGATGACAATCCCACTAAAGGGCCTTCTTTGAAGGCCAAATCTAAATCCTACCACTTGCGCAGACAGGCTAAGGAAACCTCTAAGGAAACTTCCAGGGCCTCTCAAAGAGATGCCTTAAGACGCCATAAGGCATTGGAGAAAGAATTTGACAGGCGATCAAGGGAGTCACAACCGGTGCCTCCAGCCCTCTCTCCCTCCATCCCTTCTACCTCTAGACATCTCCCCCCTCCTCCAGATTGCTCTTCCCTCTCCAGGCACAGCTCATCCCAAGGGCACCAGCTTCCTGGATCAACGACCAAACGGGCACCCGAAGCTACATTTACTCCCACGGCCGCTAGTCTGCGCCAAGAGGAGCCCGCTTCAGTCGAGATTCCTGAACAAATGAGGGCTTGGATGGAACGGGCTATCTGCCAGGGGATTGCAGAAGGCCTCCAACAGATGTCCAGGCCCAGCCTCCTCCCAATGGCTCCCGAACATGAGTCGCTATCAGTCAGGTCCTCGCCTAGATCAGACCCTCCCCACGGTCAGGTACCTTTGCAGAGGGGCAGCCCTCTCCCAGAGGGGGAATTGGAGGAGGAGATAGAGGACCTGGGCCAGTTCAGGGAGGAGGAAGAACTTGAATGGGGGTCCACACTCCACGGTGAGCCCCTATCGGAGATAGACCCTATGGAGGGGGAGATGTCCGAGGATGAGGGTCTCACCCCCGATCAACCCACCTTTGTGGGATTGTTCAAGCCACACATGTTTAAAACCCCTCCTCTTTAAGTCCAAAAACATATCTGGCCTATCCATACAGTCCCCCTCGGCTCACCCTTCCCCGGCGTAGGGCCCAGAGGACGCTATTTTCAGGCAGCCCGTGGTGGAAGTGGAAGTTATTCCGGCCCCACCCATCTTTCACGACCTAGTCTCAAATCAGTTGGATTCCACAGGGGCCCCTCCTGCCCCATCCAACCAGGACAAGAGGTTCTTCAACCTCGACCCAAGCTTTTGCAACCTGCTTAATACCCTCGAGGTTGATGAGCCCATTGTTGGCTTAGCATCCTCCTCCTCCCCTAGTGATCCTCTGGAAGCTCTGAAACCCGAGGACAAGAGGTCTGAACTAACCTTACGTCGGGCTCACCAAGCTGACGCCTGGGCCATCAGATCGGCCACGGCCGCCTCCTTCTTCACCAGATCTTCGATCCGGTGGCTCCGTCAACTAAAACAACATGTCCCCCCCCTCTAATACAAGGGCGGACCAGGACATCGCCAAACTGACGGCCGCGGCAGAATTCTCGGCCAACGCCACCTACCATGCGGTTAAGTTCTCCTCCTGAGCAATAACCTCTCATGTTACAGCCCGCTGTCTGCTCTGGCTCAAACCCTGGCAGGCGGATGTAAAAAATAAAGTTAAGTTGGCCACCTCCCCCATTAAAGGGGACAAACTATTCGGTACGGCTCTGGAGCCCCTGCTAGCCAAGACCAGAAACAAGAAAAAATTTCTTCCTTCTCTTTTTCGGAGATCAGAGCCAAGAACCCCTCAGCCATTTCGGAGAGGGTCCTCCCGGCCTTTCTACCAGTCTCCCTTTCTACCAGTCTCCCTTCCCACCCAGGTACCCAAGACCCCCCTCCTTCCGGCCATTCCAACCCCAGGATCGAGCCGATCAGGGTGACAGGAACAGGAGGGGCGGCAGCTACAGGCTACCACCCTCCTTCTTACACCGTCTGGTAGGGTCTTGTTTCGGCCAATGAACCCTTAAGTTTAGCAAGATGAGAATACGACTTTCTCTTGCCTCTCGACTTCTCATAAACTGGGGAATGCAAGGGAGCCACGTGATGGAGGGCGGAGCGTTCCTCAGTAATTAAGCTCATCCTACAACGACACAGTCTGAAGCACCTCCCACTCTCACTCTCTGGATGATCCTCGCAGCTCAAAGAGAAATGGCATGTCAGGTAAGAACCAACGCCCATTTTATGAAGTGTATGAAAAATAGAAAGGGTGGATTTGTAAGAAATAAGTAAATTCAAAAATAAAATGGTATATAAGATGTTTAAAGGTTTCACAAATGGGGGTTGGACTAGATCAGTGGTCAGTAACCAGTGGGCTGGGGTCCATGAGAAAAGTTTGGTGGTCCGCAGAGAAACGTCAACCCCAAAGCATCCCCCCAAAGCCATTAATCCAGGCTGCACAGGAACACAAGGCTGCACCACCCACATGGCCTGCAGGAACACAAGGCTTGCGTGGTTTGCACTGCAAACAACACGAGGTAGTGAGGGGAGGGGCAAAAGGGCGGAGGGGGGAACTTGGCCCAGGTGCCTCTCCTGGCCACCGGGCTGCTTCTTTCTGCTTCTACTTTTGGTTGCACGCAAGGAAAGCAGCAAAAGTCTTTCTCTCCCCCAAACTCCGCCAGAAATGAGTCTTTGGGACGCTGCAAGGCATCCTGCTCCAAGAGGCTGTGCTGGTGCAACAAGTCTCAGAAAGACTCATTTCTGGTGGAGTTTGGGGGAGAGAAAGACTTCTGCTGCTTTTGCTGTTTTCCTTGCATGAAGCCAAAAGTCTCTCTCTCTCTCTCTCCCCCTGAGAATGGAGCGGGAGATGGTATCCTGTGATCCCAAATAAAGAATGATCGATCGGTAGGAAAACAGGGTGGGGAATTTTCCTGCAGACTTTTGGGGGGATTTTCCCAGGGTCTCTGGTCCGCAGGATTTAAAATTATGAGTTTGGTGGTCCCTGAGGTCCAAAAGGTTGGTGACCCCTGGACTAGATGTCCTTCAGGGTCCCTTCCAATTCTGTTAATCTGTTGTCAGATGAAATATATCTCCCTGTATATACATACTTTGCTTTTATACTTTTGACATGTTCCATTGTTAAGCCTTTTTATATTTTCATCTTATGTATAATATGCCTTTTATATTATGTTTTGAGGGGTTGTTATAATCTCTTTGGAAAAATGGTAGTACATGATAAGCTTTTAAAATTGTATCTTCAAAAGTTAGAAAGAGGGCCTGATGAGGGGATGCTACATTCCTTAATGCTAAGGAAAGATGCCACGTAGGCAGCCAAACTAAGAGGTACGGAGGGGTATGGATGAGAACATAATGGAAGGAGAAAATTCTCCCTGGAGACATCCTAGGATTAGCTGCAACACCTGAGGGCATATCCAATGAGTCTGAAGTTGAGAGGGAATGAGTCTCAAGAAGGAGGGAACTTGGGTGACGAGGTGAAACTGTATATAAAGTATGTTTTGGAATTCAAAGGTGTGGCTTTTGATTTGAACCTGTTTGTTGAGGTTCTAAAGACCACCGGCACTTTGCAAACTGTCTGTTATTTCTTTTTAATAAATCCTCTTTGTTTTCAACGATCCAAGTTTTTTTTTTTGTTGGCTTTGAGTTATTTCCAACAGGACTGACCGGTTTGGTCACCTTGCAGTCCAAGGGACTCACAGGAGACTTCTCTAGCACCATAGTTCAAAGGCCTCAATTCTTTGGCATTCAGCCTTTTTTTTTTTAGTAAAAGTTTTATTGGGTTTTCACAAAACATAATAGAAATAAAACATCTTTTTTTGAGAGCACCATGATTCCAGGTTATCACATCTCCATACAGACATAATCTCAGTTACATATTCATCTTTGTATTCAATTTCATATCTTATCACTATTTTATCAATTTTTTAATAATTCTTCTCTGCCCTTACTTTCCTCAGCCTTATTTTATAATTATCTCATTCCTTTCTAATTCAATTACATATCTTTTTCTAAATTTCTATATCTTTCTAGTCATTATACTTGTACTTTTGTCTGTCCTACTTATAATTTCAATAGATTCTTTTCCATCATCATCCCGAAAGGGAAGAGAAAGAAGAAAATTCCCTCCCCTTCCAGGCATTAAAAAGCAAGGTTCCCCCTGTAATTACCAAGTAGAGTGTGTCACCTTTATATTTTAAAATTATTATCCTTTCAAATTTCATTAAACATTTAATGTATACATTATAGAATTATAACATTCAATTTCTAATATCTATTTTATATCATATAACTCTTATCAACCGAATTCCGATTGGTACTTTCCCTTAACAATGCACACTTAATTCTAAAAAAAGAAAAAATATATAAAAATAATGAATGAAATGATTAATCCATTCAAATTCATCCTGACAACTGATATTGATTTCATTATAAATCTTTCACATTTCTCTTCAATTGTATTTTATAAATCCTTAAAAACAATTAAAGTATTTTCATTCCTTCCTCTTATTTCCTAGCAAGCATTCCATTACATCACAATACCAGTTTTATCTTTCACTTTAATCACCTATGTTTCATATTTTCTAGCTCATTACTAGTTCTAATATAACAATGCTGTCTCTTGTACCCTTTCAGAATCCTCTCTTTTATATCTTTTGTCCATTTCTCCATTTACATCTGTCTCATTTCCAATTTAAGAAAAAATAGTTTCCCCTGGAATCACTAATCGGAGTATGATGCCTTTCTACCATTCCCCTAAATTAAAATTTAAAATAACACCTAAATCCCAATCAGATTCTGCTTAG
>NW_020769656.1:118264-137980 GCF_900518735.1 Pseudonaja textilis
ACTGCTGCTGCACACTCTGCTAGGGGGTTTATCCCCAAACACTAACAGTTAGTAAGTACTATCTTACTGAAATGTTGTTATGTTATGATGGCTTTTCATGTTCCAAATTGCTCATGAAATAAACCTCTGATCTCAAAGTAAGATTTATTGCCTGTGGCTTGTCTGCGTTCCTCTTTTATTGCATTATTTTTATAACAACTATACACACTTTTGTTGGCAGGGTGATGTCTCTGCTTTTTAGTATGCTGTCTAGATTTGCCATAGCTTTCCTCCCCAGGAGCAAGCGTCTTTTAATTTCTTGGCTGCAGTTTCCATCTTCAGTGATCTTGGAGCCAGGGAAATAAAATCTGTCACTACCTCCATTTCTTCCCCATCAATTTGCCCGGAATTGAGAGGGCCGGATGCCATGATCTTAGTTTTCTTAACGAAGATCATGCAAAAGTTTCAAGCCAACTTTTGCACTCTCCTTCTTCACCTGCATCAAGAGGCTCTTTAGTTCCTCTTCACTTTCTGCCATTAGAGTGGTATCATCTGCATATCTGAGGTTGTTGATATTTCTCCCAGCAATCTTAATTCCAACTTTTGATTCATCTAGCCCTGCCTTTCTCATGATGTGCTCTGCATCTGGGCTTTCTCCTCCATTTCTGCCATGGAGAGGCACCCGCTGAGGGTGGAACCTGTGGAGGTGCACAGGCAGCAGAAATGCAGGAGAAAGCTAGGGCACACTGGGGGGGGGGGGAACTCCGGAGATTGGGGAAGGCATGGGAGACAGAGATGCAGGAGAAAGCTAGAGCATGCTGGGGGAGAAACTGCGGAGATCGAGGAAGGCATGGGAGGCAGAGATGCAGGAGAAAGCTAGGGGGCACTGGGGGGAGAAAGCTAGGGCACGCTGGGGGGAAAACTGTGGATATTGGGGAAGGCCCTGTCCCGGCGCATGCGCAGCAGAGACCCAAAGACCAGCTGGCTTGCGGGAGGCGTGCGTGCATACCTGGTGGAGCTGGACTGGGGCGATGGCTGGCGTGCCCATAGAGAGGTTAGCCATCACGGGCCTATACCATTTCAGACAAATGGTTATCCAAGCTCTTCTTAAAAACTTCCAGTGTTGGACCATTCACAACTTCTGGAGGCAAGTTGTTTCACTGATCAATTGTTTTGTTAGGAAATTTCTTCTTAGTTCTGGGTTGCTTCTCTCCTTGATTAGTTTCCATTCATTGCTTCTTGTCCTGCCTTCAGGTGCTTTGGAGAATAGGTTGACTCCCTCTTCTTTGTGGCAACCCCTTAGACATTGGAATGCTGGTATCATGTCACCCTCTGACCTAGTCCTTTTCTTTTCTTTTTTCTTTTTTTCTTTTTATTCTTTAAAATACAAAAATCTTATTTCCATTAGCAGTTATTGTGTCATTGTAAATACATGTTTCTTATTTTGTAACTATACATTATTTTTATCTTTATTCTTCACCTATTTGTACCACCTCTCCCATATTGCATAGTATTCTCAATCTTTGCCTTTCAGTTCCATAGTGAATTTATCCAGTTCAGCACAGTCCATTATTTTTTGAATCAGAACTTCATCTGGTGGTATTTTATCACTCTTTCAATTTTGTGCTAAAGTGATTCTTGCTGCAGTTAAGATGTGTACAATTAGGTATCTTTTATCTGTACTCAAATTCCTTTTAATCATACCTAAGAAAAATGCTTCGGGTTCCAATTTCAATTTATATTTTGTAATCTCAAAAAGCCATCTCTGTATTTTATTCCAGTATTTTTTGACTTCTATACCTTGCCACCACATATGGAAAAACATTCCTTTCTTTTGTTTGCACTTCCAGCATTCCGGTTTCAAGGTTGGATACATTTTCACCAGTCGTATTGGCGCTAAGTGCCATCTACAAAACCTTTTATATTGATTTTCTTTGAATGCCGTTGACAAAGTCAGCTTCTAGTTCTCAGTCCAAGTCTTTTCCCACTCATCCAAATGTATATTATGACCCACATTTCTCGCCCAGGTGATCATTGATCCCTTAACAATTTCCTCCTCTAATTCCACCTCCAGTAAGTAATTATATGTTCATGTTATAAATTTTATATCCTTGCCTGTCAAGATTTGGTCCAATTTTTGTAAATCTTTATCTATCCCTAGCTCCTTTACATCTTTCTTAAATTTAGTTTGAATTTGCAAATATACCCACCAGTCTAATGTTATCCCTTGTTCTTTTAGTTTATGCAGTGTTTTTAATTCTCCCTGTTCATCTACCAATTCTTTATATCTAATCATTTTTAATGTCCTTTGTATTTGGATATAATATAGCTTCCATAGGTGAGATCCAGTTTGGTCTTTTCAAATAATACTTTTTTTTATTTTCTCCCATGTTTGTAAAAGTGAGTCCCTTATCAAATGTCTATGGAAATAGGAGTGGTCCTTATTCTTTTTATCCCATAGAAAGGCATGCCACCCAATTTGGAGGTCATGACCTTCTATCGCCAAAATTCTTTTATTTTTTTAAATTTATCCACTCCTTAACCCATAGTAAAATTGCTGCTTGATAATATGTTTCCCATTTTGGGAGTCCAAGGCCACCGCTGGTTCTTGTAACGTTTTCAATTTTATTCGTGCTTTTTTCCCCATCCATATAAATTTCATTACCTTCCTATCTAATTCCTGAAAAAAATTCTTATCCAATTTTATAGGTATTGTTTGAAAATAGTATAATAGTTTCGGTAGTATGTTCGTTTTTATGGCTGCTATTCAGCCTAATAGTGATAGTTGTAATTTTCCCCAATTGGCCAGGTCCTTCTTTAACTGTAAAAGTAATTTCATATAATTATCCTCTTTTATGGAAGAGCATCTTCCTGTTAACCAAATTCCTAGATATTTAAGTTTTTTGACACTTTGTAATCCCAATTTCCTTTCCAGTTCTTTTTTTTTTACTTTCTATCAAGTTTTTGGTTATTACTTTTGTTTTATCTTTATTAATTTTTAGTCCTGCTACCGCCCCATATTCTTCTAATTCTTGAATTAGATAGGTCCCTGACTCCATTGGATCTTCCACAAAAAACACTAAGTCGTCCTCAAATGCCTGTACTTTATATTCTTTTTTGCTCTTCAATCCAATTATCTCTTTTCTTTGTCTAATCTAATTTAAAAGCACTTCCATGCTCAAGATAAAAAGCAGAGACGACATTGGACATCCCTGCCTAACACCTTTCATAATCTTGAAGTTTTCAGTAATCTCCCCATTTATAATTACCCTAGCTTTTTGGTTCAAATAAATTGTGCCAATCATTTTCTTGAATTTAGATCCAAATCCCATATTTTCAACCTGTTGGATCAAGAACTGCCAGCTGAGATTGTCGAAGGCCTTCTGAGCATCCAAGAAAATCAACGCTGCCTGCTTTCCCGGGTGGGCCTCATAGTATTCTAATACATTTAATACTATCCTTATATTGTTCCTTATCTGTCTAGAAGGTAGAAAGCTGTTCTGGTCAATATGAATAAGTTCATTTAATATAATTTTTAGTCTTTCCAACATTATTGTTGTGAATATTTTATAGTCTGTGTTCAGGAGTGAGATTGGTCTATAATTTTTAATCTGTTTGTGATCTAAATCTTCTTTAGGAATTAGTGAGATATTCACTTCTCTCCATGAATCGGGTAGTTTAGCAAACTTTAATACCTCATTGTACACATCTAACATCACTGGTTCAAGACATTCATAAATACATTTATACAGTTCCGCTGGAAGACCATCCGGCCCTGGCGTCTTATTATCTTTCTGCCTTTCAACCGCCCTTTTCAATTCCATCACTGTTATTTCTTTATTTAATATCTCTTTCTGTTCCTCTCTAATTTCTGGGAGACCTTTCCTTTTCAAATATTGTTCTATATTCTCATGGTTTATTCCATCCTCCCTATATAGTTGTTCAAAATATTTTTGTACTATTTTCTTTTTCTCAGCCATTAGATATTCTAATTTTCCATCATCATCCTCCAATTCTTGTATCAACCTTCTTTCTCTTTGTAATCTTAATTTATGGGCTAACCACCTCCCTGGTTTATTTGCATGTTCGAAAAAATTCTGTTTTGCCCTTTTCACCTCTTTAACTCTCTCTTCCTGATTCATAATGTTCAATTTATGCCTAGTAAGAATCATCTCTCTCCTCAATTTTTCATCTTGTGGGTTTTTTTGTAATCTACTTTTTAGGTCTTTAATCTCCTCCTGTAATGTTTTCCATAGAGCTGTCTCGAGTGTCCAGGTTGGGAGGAGCTCCAGTCTCGGCTCTCACAGGCTGAGCTTGAGATTGAGGAACGCCCCCTCACCATCACGTGGTCCTCTGGGCGCTCCCCAGTTTTTAGCTCAGCCTCGTGGCAGTCAGGCTGTTTTTCTCTTGCTCCGGTCGTTCAGCACCCTAGTTTTTTTCTTGTCACCTCAAAGTGGACCTTCCAGCAGGCAGCACAGGAACTCAGGTTGGAACTCCCCAGGGAGTGCGTTTTATACAGAAGGAACCGTTTTATTAAGGGGAAAACCGAGCGCTTCGAGCGCTGCCCCCACCTTCGTTTGCCGCCTAATCGCTCCGTGCGAAGCCGCTTTCGTTCCTTCCTGCCTTTTCGCTTTAGCCGCCGTTTCCCCCCCGCGAACGCCCTTTAGTCCAGGGAATCGCTTCCCTGCTCCTCCCAAAAGGTTTTTCTCTTGTTTTCCCTGGGAGTTTGCCGCCGCTGGGGTTGCCTCCGTTACTCGCGGCCTCCATTTTGGGCTCCCTGTGGCGTCCGCCATCTTGGGTGTGCCCAGGAACAGCCGCCATCTTGCGAGTGGCCGCATGGCCGTCCGCCATTGCCAGAGGCCTTTTTTACAGGCTGCGTCTTTAATTTGATTACTAGGCAGCCTGGGACTGCCTATCTCTCAGCCTGCTCTTCCTCCTTACTGCCAGGCCATCCTGCAGAAATAAGGGTCCGTTGGCTCCGCAGTCCTTCCCCCAGCAGGCGAGGTAGCAGTTCTGCCACCCCCCTTCCCCGGTCCGTCCGGCAGGGGTAGCTGCCTGGCGTTCACCTTCTGGCTGATTGGCTTCTGGGCTAGGCCCTGCTTCGTACCAAATCTCTATTTTAAACAAAAAAAAATTTGACTAAAAGGGGGGTGCGAAACGTGCGCTGGGATCCCCGGCCTCTACGTAGGCCGCATCCAGACGTGCCTCCGGCTTGCATTACTTCCAATTCCATCTTGCTTGTGGCCCCATGGCCGCCTGCCACCGCTAGAGGCCTACCTGCAGGCTGCGTTGTTTTTGATTCCTGGGCAGATCCTCGGACTGCCCAAATCCTTGCTTGTACCTTGCAATCCTGCCTTGGTACTCCTCTAGATATAAGAATCTCTGGCTCCACAGTCTCTCCCCAGCAAGGGAGTTAGCAGCTCCGCCATTCCCCTTCCCCGGTCCGCCCGGCAGGGGCAGCTTATTGGCGTTCATTCTGGCTGATTGGCCCCTGGGCTAGGCCCTACTTCTCAACAACGTTGCAAAACATCTCTGTTGCCTTTGATAAAAGGGGGGTGCGAAACGAGCACTGGGAGTCCCGGCCTCTGTTTGGGCCGTATCCAGACCCGTTAACCGCCTCGCATTAATCAAAAATTTTCCTTTTTTCTCCTCCCCAGATGGCAGACGACAATACCTCTCGTGGCACTTCCCTGAAGGCCAAGGCTAAATCTCACCACCTGCGCAAACAAGCACAGGAAGCATCCAAAGCCTCCCAAAGGGATGCCCTCAGGCGACACAGGGCACTTGAGAAGGAGATTGACAGACGCTCTAAAGAGTCTAGCTCTGTGCCTCTGGATCCTTCCACTCCCTCAACCTCCACCCATCCTCCTCTCCCCTCCTCCCCTGCTTCTGCCTCTTCCTCACAGCCTGGACAGGCCCCTGAGGCCACCTTACCCACCACTGCTGTAGGACTGCGCCCGGAGGAGCCTCACCCACCCCCCACGGTGGAAATCCCCGAAAACCTGAAGCAAGCGATGGAGCTGGCCATCCGGCAAGGGATAGCGCAACAGATTCAGCAGCTGGCCGGTCTGGCTCCTCGGCCTGCGGCCCCTGAGGCTCAAGGATCAGCGGCTTTGCATGGTCAGGTAGCTCCCCACGGGGACTTGACCTTACCCTTGGAGATGGAGGAGATGGAGGCCCAGGAACCCGGGGACCCTACCCTCTTTGGGGACGAGGAGGACCTCGAATTGGGGTCTCTCATAGACAGTGAGCTCTTCTCGGGAGCAGGCCCCCTAGAAGGGGACATGTCGGAGGACGAGGGCCTCTCTCCAGGCCAGCCCGCGTTTTTGGGGCTTTTTAAACCGCACCTATTTAGGTCCCTCCTGTTCAAGGCCAGGAATACCTCGGGCCTGAATCCTCCCCCACCACCCCATCCAGCGGCGTCGGGGGTTCCTCCCGACTCTATTTTCTCCCAGCCTGTGGTGGAAACCGAAGTGATTCCTGTCCCACCCATATTCTCTGACATGGTCTCAAGGCAGCTAGCCTCCTCGGGGCCCCCTCCCCCCCCCAACGCCCAGGACAAGCGGTTTTTCAATCTTGAACCGCAGTTCTCTACCTTGCTCGATCCCCCCCTGTGGACGAGCCCGTAGTAGGTCTGGCTTCCCGCTCAACTCCCAGCGAGTCACTCGAGGCTCTCCAGCCTGAGGACAAACGAGCTGAACTGGCCCTGCGCCGTGCTCACCTCTCTGACGCCTGGGCAGTCAGGGCTTCCACTGCCGCGTCATTTTTCACCAGATCTTCCATCAAGTGGCTCCAGCAGCTCTAGCAGCATGTCCCCGCAGCTAATCTCAGAGTGCACCAGGACATTGCTAAGATTCTGGCCGCGGCCGAGTTCTCGGCAGACGCCACCTTCCAGGCTGCAAAATTCTCCACCAGGGCCATTTCGTCCCAGGTCACTGCCCGTCGCCTACTCTGGCTCCGCCACTGGCAAGCGGACGTAAAAAACAAGGCTAAGCTAACATCAGCCCCCATCTCTGGGGGGAAGCTATTTGGACCGGTTCTCGATCCATTCCTGGCCGAGACCCGCAACAAACGCAAGTATCTCCCTTCCCTCTCTAGGAGGTCTGACTTCAGAGGTTCCTCTCCCTCTTCTCGCCAAGGTTCTTCCCGTTCCTCCTCCTTCTCCAGGTACTACCAATCCTCTCCCTACAGGCCTCCCGACCGTTCGGAACAGGACAGGTCCGGAGGTACCTCTTCCAGGAAGCCCTCCCGGGGATCCGGGAGAGGCTCGTTCCGTCGTTCCCGATAATGCAGTCGCCCCCAGGTGGCTGCCCTCCCAAAAAAAAAAAAAAGTATAAAAACGAGAAGAAGGAGAGCGAGAAAGCCAATCCCCTTTCGGCTTCTCACCTAGTCAGTCTCTACTCTGACACTTAGCCCCTGCCAGACACAGGCTCCTAGCCGGAAGCACTCTTGCCCTCCTCACCTTGCCCCAGGGCAACTGGCCGGCAACACATCTACCCCCATCCCAGGTTAGCTGGGGTTCCTCTCTGTGCTCCAGGTCTTCACAGCCTCATAATCCAGGTACACGGATCTCTCGCTCCGGTCCTCACTACAACCCTTATTCCCAGCCAAAGTGGCCCTCGGCCAGCTGGGCTCTTGAGCAAGGCCGACCGCCTCGCCGTTGGGCGGAACCGAACCTGGCCCCCACCAGGACAGGCCACAGTTTCGGGAACTCTCTACGTCCATGCAATTTGGTTCTCCGGGGCCACCCTGATCCTAGCGGAGGGGCCCCTCCTCCTCTCCTGGGTCATGGAGGTAGTCCATTGCCGGGTCCCCTCGGCCCTTGGATTTTAGGGCCCCTTCACGCCTCCCCTCCATCACTCTGACCTAGAGTTCTCTCAGGGGGGTCCTCAACAAGGGTCTATCTCATAATACCCTAGGGCACCATATCGCTATCCTCGCAACGGTGGCTCTCCGGTCATTGAGGGTGCCTCCCCTCAACCCCGGTTAGGTCTTCCCCAGGGGAGCTCCCCATCCTCGCCCCTGCCCAGGCTCCTTCGACCCGGGTCCCTAACAAGGTTCTGGCCGCTCTACCTAGTCTCCACCCGGAACCCTCCATGAGGTTCCCCCACAGGGCCTCTCTCTCTCTCCGACCGGGCCTTCCTTGTGGCCCCTCATCCGCTGGAACTCGGACATGGCAGTCCCTCTTAGTCAGGCTCTTGCGGCTCTCATCCTGAGTCCTACCAAGCCTAGGCCCCCTCCATGGGCACCATAGTCTCATCGCTAGAAGTGCGGTCTCCTTGCCCCACGGCCCCAGTGGGCCTCTATCGGCGTCACCTGCAGGGCTGTCATCTAGACAGCCCCATCTCCTTCATTAGGCCTTCTCGTTGAGGCATTACAACCTCTGAGGGGTCCTCCTGCCGGGTGGGCCCTCCAACGGGTCATCGGGGTCCCAAGAGAGGTTCCATCCCAGACGGGAGCCCGTCCGCAGGACTAGCCAAGCTTTGGTATGTCCCAACCTGGACACTTGAGACAGCTCTATGGAAAAGGGGCGTTGGTTCTTACCTGATACGCTTCTTTTCGTAGAGCTGTAGAGAGTGTCCAGCCCCACCCATAGGCCGTCTGGTGGGGAACCTTGCTGTTCGACCGAGCAAACTAATATTTTTTTTGTTTGAGTATGATGAGAACAGGACCTTCCTTCTCGTCTTCGCAAAACTGGGGAGCACCCAGAGGACCACGTGATGGTGAGGGGGCGTTCCTCAATCTCAAGCTCAGCCTGTGAGAGCCGAGACTGGAGCTCCTCCCAACCTGGACACTCTCTACAGCTCTACAAAAAGAAGCGTATCAGGTAAGAACCAACGCCCCTTCTGATTTTGCTATCTTTCCTTATTCCTTTTCACTGTATATGCTATTACCAGGCCCCTCAAGACTGCCTTTGCTGTATCCCATAAATTCTGTAATGATGTTTGCTCCACTGTATTTTCCTTAAAAAAAAGTTCCATTTCTTTCTTAATTTTCTCTACAAAATCTTTCTCCTTTAAAATTTGGGGATTAAGTATCCACCTTCTACTCTTCCTTTCCAAGTTATTTTTAATGGGTTATGATCAGCCCATACATTTGTCATAATCTCTAGCAAATCTAGTTGGTTTCCTAGTTCTGCGTTCATCCATGCCATGTCTAATCTAGACCACGATTTGTGTGGGTTAGAGTAGAACGTGAATTCTTTTTTCCCAAAATTTATTCTCCTCCATTGATCTATCAAATTTAGTTCCTGTGTCATATTGAAAAAGGATCTGGGCAAAATTTTCCTTTTCTTTTTGTTCTTTGCATTACTAAAATAATCCTTCCTTATAACTACTACCTCATTAAGATCTCCCACAATGCATACATTATCTTGTCCCATCTCAACGATTCTCTCATGTAAATCCTTATAGAATTGACTTTGGTTGTCATTCGGCGCATAAACTGTAACTAATAACATTGGCTTGTACCCTAATTCTAGTTCAAGTATCAAAATTCTCCCTTGTGGGTTTACATATTTTTCTATTGCCTTAATTTCTTTTTTAACATATACCGCTATCCCTTTCTGTTTTTGATCTGCCAGGGCTACAAATAACCTTTCTAATTTACGATATTCTAAACATTTCCAGAATTGTTTTTTAATATGAACTTCTTGCAGGCATACTATTTCTAATTTCTGTTTGGCTAAACTAGATAGTATCTGTTTCCTTTTAATGGGTGAGTTTAGACCATTTATGTTTAATGATAACAGCTTCGTTTCCATTTCCATCTTTCTACTTGTGGGATATTATCTGTCTTCTGTTAATTCTAGTCTCTCTTTGTGGGCGTGTTCTTAATCTTCTTCCTTCTGTCTCCTCCTTGTTCTCTCCTTCTTGTTCTAGGCTTCCTATATCTTGCTGGTGTTGTTCTTCTTGGCTTTCTGTCTCTAGCTCCTCTCTACCTGATGGATAAGTGGCCAGAGCTGATTCTCCAGCACCTCACTCTTGCTGCTTGTTGGTGCTGGGCGTACCTTCCAAACCTTGTTGGTGCTGCGTGTGCCTCACAACAGATGACGGCCTTGCTAATACGAGGGCTGGCAGGGTGGGAATGGGATCTGGGAGGAAGCAACTTTGGAAATTGTGATGGGCTTGCAGTGCCCAGCCATGGCTTTAAGAAGCTCAGGGCAGCAGGAAAAGGAGGCTGGCCCCACCAAACCTTGCATGCCCACCACAGGGGTCAGGCTCGGAGAAAGCTGGAGCACCCTCACCAAAGACGCTTGCCTGTCAGCCAGTCTCTCCCCTCTCTCTATGACTTTGTGTGTGTGTGTGTGTGTGTGTGCGTGCATGTCAGCAAGCTCTCTTTGGGGCTCTTGGCTATTCCTTTTATGTTTTCTTTCTGGAAATCTGGGCTGCCTGAGGAACGATCACCAGGTGTGGCAGAGGCTTCTCTTCAAGCGACCCTCCTCCTTCCCGTCCTCCTCTCGCAACCCCCTGGCCAGTTGTGGCAGGGCTGGGAGGGTGCGCACATGTGGGGAGAACCCCCTTAAATGAGCAGCCGCCTGCCCCGCGTGCCCCTTGGCTGAGCCAAAGAGGGAAGCCCCTCCTGTGGCTGGCAATTGTTCCTCAGCCAACCTGGATTTCAAAAAAGAAGAAATAAAAGGAATAGCCAAGAGGAGGGTCACTGGAGCCTTAGTGCAGGAGAGAAGCCACATCCTGTTAAGACCCTCAAGCAAGTGGCCGGCTGCCCTCTGTGTGCCTTTGCTGTGCTTTGGCACATGCTTGAGGAGGGTCTCCCCATGCGTGCACACCCTCCCAGCCCCACCACAGTGAGAGGGCAAGGAGGGTTGCCTGAAGGGAAGCCTCTGACACGGCTGGCGATCAGATTTCCAGAAAGTAGAAATAAAAGGAGGAGGAGGGGGAGGGAGGGAGAGACACACACACAGAGCGATACACAAACAAACACAGAGTGATACAGAGAAGGGAAGATAGGAAGAGGAACAGAGAGACACAGAGAGATAGAGGGGGGAGAGAGGGGAAGATCAGGAGAGGGGGAGAGAGAGGGGGGGAGAGAGGGGGGATACAGAGAGGGGGGAGGGGGCAGAGAGGTAGATACAGAGAGTGGGAGATAGAGACATAGAGTGAGAGAGAAGGGTTTTGTGGCTGGGTAGGTTAGGTGTGTCTCCTGACAGAGCTTACCTAAGAGGGTCTTTAGTTCTCTATTTTGGCATTCTACCCTTCCAGATGAATGGGTGTACCAGTGTATGAAGGTCCTGGTGTCAACTAAAAAGATACTCCTTTGGTCTTTTTAGCTGCCAGAAAAAGGGAGTGGGGGAAAACAAGGCATTCCTTAAATGCCTAGATAATCACCCTGGCAGCCCAAAGTTGTCAGAGCATAAGAAGATTATTGGAGAGCATGATGGATGACTCTTGGAGATGGATGTGTCCCATTGGAGAAGTCACATCCAGGGGGTGGGGGGAAGACCAGGGTCAAGGGTGAAATTTAAAAACAAAACCAGAAAGCCCAGGCCCGGCATGGCTATCCGCCAAAAAAAATCACTCTTTGAAAATTTGTCACAAAGTAAATCACTGCCACCCTAAAATGTCCAAGGCACCAGCAAGATATAATCCAAGGTCACCATAAACTCTTTTTTTTTTCAACTTCAGTCTCCAGCCATTCAAATTATTTTACAAGAGCAACACCTGTGTAAACATTTCTTCAGTGCTCAGCTCTCTATCTCCACCAGATGTAAACAGTCTGGCTGAAAAAATTGCTTTCTCACAGCTAGTAATAAAAAATATTTTTTGAACCTCTAGATGGCAGTGTTACTTTATTTTGTTTAACTTTCATTCCTTCTCAACAATGTAACCAGGGTGAAAGAAAGTTTCTAAAAAATTTCTAATATATAAAATTCCCGACATTGCCAGGGCATGTGAATTCCTGAATGTGGGTGAGGCAATGAGGGATCGTGTAGTCCTGGGACTTAGAGACCTGATATTACAGAGCCGGCTTCTAACAAAACCAAAAGTAACAATAAAGGAGGCCATCAAGGAAGCAGCCATGGTAGAAGCGTTGCAGAAGTCCGCCGCAGCTATGAGGAAAATGAATAAGAATCCACAAACCCCGCAAAAGGACACCACCGCCATTCACCATGAGGACCTCAAATCCGGTTCGGGGTCAGCAGAAGTGAATCAACTTCACCCTGCACGGCACCAGAAAAGCTGAGAGAGAAAGTGGAAGGAATTTTGGTGTATGGGATGTGACGGAAGTCACCCTAGATTGGAATGCCGGTTCTGAGATGCTATTTGCCAATGCTGTGAGCGGAGGGGGAACATCTCAAGAGCATGCCCAGCATTCAAGCTAAACAACCGAAGACCAAGACAAGGTACACTCCCAAGAACTCAGGAAAATCAAACTGAAAACCGTGGGGGTCAAAATAGCAGAAATCGATGGAACCACGAGCCGAGCACAAAGAGAAGTGAAATGCACCAGACGGTAACCATGGGCCACTCAAGCATACCAAATGCCAAGAAAGTACATGTTCATGTCACAATAGAAGGTGAACCATGTAAAATGGAAGTGGATTCCGGATCTCTTCTATCAATGGTGTCGTGGGACACCATCAAAAGAATAATTCCCCAACTGACAAAAATACAACTGAAGGAACAAAATATAATCCTAAAAGACTATCAAGGGAACAAGATTTCAGTCATTGGCATTGGAGAATTCAAAGTATCCTTCCAGAATTACTCTGGGATCCTGCCTTTAACCATGGTTGACAGGGACTGGCCAAGTCTGCTGGGGCTCGAGTGGTTCAAGCCATTGGGAATTGAATTCACTGGCATCCACAGCATCACTGACAGTGAGCGGGAGGAATTCCAGGATGTTTTTGATGGAAAACTAGGCAAGTACTTGGGGTCCCCTATTTCTTTTAATCTAGACCCAAATATTGCCCCTATCAAACTAAAAGCAAGGTGAGTTCCATTCGCACTTAAACCAAAAATAGACAAGCAGTTAGACAAGTTCATTTCCAAAGGGATTCTAGAACCCATAGATCGTGCAAAGTGGGAAACCCCAATGGTCACCCCTATAAAGCCAGATGGATGTCTGCGCATTTGTGCTAACTACTGCGCAACCCTTAACCGTGCTTTACAGCAGAGTGCGTACCCCGTCCCAGTGGTGCAACACCTTTTGCACTCCTTGGGGCGGGGAAAGATATTCGCAGTTAGATCTTGCACAAGCCTACCAGCAATTACCGGTAGACGCTGAAACGGCGGAAGCACAGACAATTGTGACACACAGAGGGGCTTTTAAATGTAACCATTTGCAATTTGGGGTGAGTGTTGCCCCGGGACTATTCCAGAGCCTCATGGAATGCTTATTACATGGACTAAAGGGGGTGGTGCCTTATTTTGATGATGTCCTCATCTCAGCCGAGAACAAAGAGCAATTACAAGATCGTTTAAGGGAAGTTCTCAACCGTTTCAAGAAGGTGGGGCTTAAAGTAAAAAAAGAAAAATGCCAGGTACCAGCCGATAGGGTGGAATTCCTGGGGTTTTCAATTTACAAAGACAGCATCCACCCCACAGACAGTAAAACCAAAGCAATCAAGGATGCCCCCAGATGAAACGGTAAAACTGAATTACAAGCTTTCCTGGGGCTAATTAACTTTTACTATATATTCTTACTGCAGAAGGCAACTGTGGCGGAACCGGTCCACAGACTGATTGACAAGAAAGCAGCCTGGGTTTGGGGACATAGAGAAGAGGCAGTGTTCAAAGAAATAAAGAACTTAATTACATCAGAACGCGTACTAATTCAATATAATGAGACTTTACCGATAATAGTAACTTGCGATGCATCACCATTTGGGGTGGGTGCGATACTCAGCCACCTTTTGCCAAACGGAAAGGAAGACCCAATAGCATTTTATTCAAAGACATTATCCAAACCTGAATGGAATTATAGCCAACTAGACAAAGAAGCGTTAGCTGCGGTCACTGGAATCAAGTGATTCCACGAATACATATATGGACAGAAGTTCATATTGGTCACAGACCACAAACCCCTTTTGGGCATCATCGTGGAGAATAGAGCCACCCCAAACATCGTGTCCCCCAGAATGACCCGTTGTATAGAATTCTTACCTGCATACGATTACAACTTGATCTATAGACCAGGAAAAGAGATTGATCATGCAGATGCATTAAGCAGATGTCCCCTGCCCATCGAGGACGAGGATCCAGCACCAGCCACCACTACACTCCTGATAGAGACAGTTCAACGAACGCCAGTCATGGCAGCCGATATTGCGAGAGCAACAGCGAAAGACAGAACTCTGGCGCACGTTTTGAGGGTAGGGAGGGGGTGGCCTGAACAGGAACAAACCGAAGAAACTAAACCTTTCAAAAACAGACAAACTGAATTATCCATACTGAAAGGTTGTGTATTGTGAGGTGATTGAGTTATAATTCCAGCCATTTTAAGGGATGATATAATGGAGATGTTGCATGCAGGGCATCCGGGGATAGTTAACATGAAATCATTAGCAAGGAGCTATGTGTGGTGGCCAGGGATGGATAAAGAAATAAAGGCCTGGGTCTCTGCCTGCCAGGTTTGTCAAGAGAACTGACCAGCACCACCCATAGCACCCAAACATCAGTGAGAATCACCCAGGGGACCCTGGTCTAGAATACATATAGATTTTGCAGGACCAGTAAGGGGACACACGTTTCTTATCGTTGTGGATGCATATTCTAAATGGCTGGAAGTCAGCATCATGCAGTCCACAATGACAGAGGCAGTAGTAAGAACCCTAAAGAATCTATTTGCTACACACGGCCTTCCAGATGTAATTGTATCCAACAGTGGACCTCAATTCACAGCCACACAGTTTGAGGGATTCCTAGCACAAAATGGGGTACAACATGCTCTCTCGGCACCTGGACAAGCGTCCATGAATGGATTGTCTGAACGCATGGTCCAGCACACAAAAGAAACACTTCAGAAACTAGGGCCAGGGGATGTGCAAGCAAAAGTAGATAAGTTATTAAGTATACAGCACATAACACCTAGCGCATCAACAAAAGCCACACGGAACTTCTTATGGGAAGGAAACAGATCACAATTAGACAGAGTACACCCCAATTACACACCAGAAAGACCACTAGATTCATGCAGCAAATGCCAGAATTTCAAAACGGGTGACTCAGTATACGCTAAAAATCTAACAGGGGAATCATTATGGGTACCGGCATCGGTGGTACAAGTAACAGGGCCTCGTTCATACAGAGTCAAGACAATCGAAGGCAGAAGCTGGAGAACTATGGAGCCGGGGGACAAAGGGAACAAATAGGGAGGAAGGGGGAGACCCTTCACACATATACATTACAAACAGAAGAAGAAGGGGGAGACCCTTCACACGCAGCCAACAACAGGGAGGAAGGGGAAGACCCCAACCACCCAGACCACATAAGGAATAACATAGAACAGGCCCTAAAGACTACACAACCTCAACAATTAAGAATAGTTCTGGAAGAACCAAATGGAAGTAGCAGACACTCATCAGACACACATAGGCAGTGACAAACCAAGGAAGGAAGCAAAAGGGCGGCATCTAGTGGAAGTGGAATGGCCACCATAACGAGAAAATTCCAGGAGGTTCCACGGAGGGGAGCAGGAGAGACGATAATTCCAACTGAGCATCTTGGAGACCAACCCATTTTTGAGCTGTGCAGGTCTAGTTGCACCCATAAGAGTCCCGCCTACTTATGTGATTACATACAGTAGGCGGAACAGGATTGGGTGAGCTGAACCAGGTAGGGAGGGGTGTTAGATATTTACATATATGCTCTGATTGGTTGGCCCGTGGGGGCGGGAAATTGAAGAGCTGTCACTGGTTGCAGCCACAGCAGCCTGGGGGTAAAAAAGGAGCTGCCATGGCTGCTATTCTTTGTTCTGAACGATGTAATAAAGAAACTTAAATGGTCAGAGCCTCCCACATCTTCTCTCACCCACGATCTAACAAATAGAGTTGAGGGAGTTCTTTCTTGGGTTTTGAATGAGGCACATCTGACACATCTGACATTTGCTGGCAAACACAAAGTGAGCCTTCACCCCAAAGCATACTCCCCCTTCTGAATTTGGATTATTACACAACCATATGAAATAGTATAAAATCGCACTGCTAAGCACAGTAACACCTGGACCATAGCAAAACTTTGTGAAAATAAATTGATAAGTTACCGTACCCCATATATAGATTATGTTGAACAAATGTAATGGCTTTGGGTTGATTTAAAGCCAAAATATGAAAATAAGAAAAACAAGAAAACTTCATCAAAAACTTGAATTGTTATGTTGTCTTCCTAAAGCCCCCTGCTTCCTTCTTTGCTCCAATTACAATTTCTGTACTAATACACTTTACATCCAGTTTTAGAACCAATTCTGAGAAAATAAGCTTGAAAGAGGGTCAAAAATCCTTCCACCCACTTGGACCTTTTCCTCATATCAGTATATCTCTTTGCAAAACAGGTTGTGCTTTAAAACACATATCTGTCTCTAGCACATTTAGTTGGACAACAAGCAGACTCCTTGGAAAGAAATCAAGAAAAGGAGGAAGGAAAACCAAGAGACCCCCCCCCCAAAAAAAGTAATGGGGTGGGGTAGGGAAGGAAGCTTAAGTATCAGTGTAGAAGTCCCTTTTTTCCAGTGATAACAGTTTTTGGATAAATCAGATCAATAATAATGTCTGTCCATGTATCTCTCCTGCTCAGCTTTTCCTCATTATCTGACTATTCCAGGATATAAATAAAGACAGATGAGGACAGTTTTATGATTGGAAGAACTTTGTGTCTATTTTTAGGGTCCCATACTATAAAGAGAATGGAGGATAATTCTTGTGATTGAGAGAACTTTGTGTCTATTTTTTGATGTTGCATATTCAGGCAAAGCAGAGCTGAGGAAAACTTGTTGAGATCATTGCAAACAACTTCTCATAAATTATGGTCCATGAAGGTTAGTGATCCTTAAATGCCTTTCTATATTTTTATGCATAAAGCATGTTTCTATTAGAGTCTTCCTTCATAGATATGCTGCTCAGGATAATCTGTAATATGTTTTTTTTTAAAGGAGACCAAAGCACAGATCCCTAAAAAGGATCTTAATTTGCCCATTTTTGACAGGGTTTTTCAAATTTACAATCCTAAAATGTGTGGATTTCCAGAATTGCCCAGACAGCATTCTGGAAGTTGAAGTCTACACATCTTAAAAGTTGCCAAATTTGAAAAACACTGATCTATCAGAATATCTAGCTCAGGGGTATCCAACCTTGGCAACTTTAAGACTTGTAGACTTCAAAACGGGCTGAAAAACGAGCGAGGGCAGGGCCAGCCAGTGGTGGGATTAGCCCAAACTAGTCCAAACCAGCTGAATCCCACCTCTGCCTTTGAGGTGGGGCTGAGTGTGTTGAGTGACGTCGAGTTGGCCATGCCCACCCAGTCACATGCCCACCTGGCCACGCCTACCCAGCCAGTCATTAGGGCAGAGAACCAGTTGTTAAATTATTTGAATCCCACCACTGCGTGATGACCTGAGACACAAAGTGTGTCCCTCAGTCCATGTTCAGCACACTTGGGACTCCAAATCTGGGCATGAGATCCTTTAACAAATGTGCGCTTTCTAGGGCCATGGTATGGCGACATGGGAAGGCTTCTACCCAGTGAGAGAGTTGGTCCCTGCATACCAACACATACTGGAAGACATTGGCTCGGGGAAGTTAGATGCAGTCCAGTTGGAGTTTCTCAAAGGGGCGCTGTGCCCATGGTCTCCCTCCTGGGTGAGTGGCTTTCTTGGAGGATGCATTATTTGCTTGGCATGTCTGACATTTCTTGGCTATGTGAGTTGCCTTGCTGTATACCCCTGCTGCGTACCAGACCCTTCTTATGGTGTCCACCATTGCTTGGGTTCCACAATGGCCCTTTGGGTGTAATTGTTGGCAAATTAATTGCAACAAATGTCTGGGGGCTATTGGTTTGCCATCTGGGACACATCAGAACCGGTCTTCATAATTTGCTTCATATTTTTCCTCCCAAGCCTTCACCTCCCATTGTTTTAATAAATTTTGGTACTGGACCTTTGGTTTTAACAGTAGGGCTGGGAGGGTGACAGATGCTGGCATGGGCTGGGTGGCAGCCCATTTAGCAATAGCATCTACAAACTGATTTCCTTTTGTGACTCTAAAGTCATCCTTCTGGTGAACCTTACAATGGATGACTGCCAGGCTGTGATGGGATTCAATTTTTTTTACTACCGGTTCTGTGGGCATGGCTTAATTTGTGGGTGTGGCTTGGTGGCCATGTGAATGGGTGGGCATGGCTTGGTCACATGACCAGATGGATGTGGCTTTGTGGTCACATGACCGGATGGGCGTGGCTTTGTGGCCTTCTGAATGGGTGGGCGTGGCCAGGTGACCATGTGACTGGCAAACCAAATTCAAGTGGTCCTCGGTTAATGGCTGGTTGCTTAACAAGTGTTCTAATTTATGACTGATCTCTCCAGAGCTACTTGACCTGTTTTGGGAGTTTTGACAGCCACACACACACACACACACATACTTCTAACCCTGCTATTCTGATTCTGTAAGGATCTGCTGGAGGAGGGGGTTGGACTAGATGACCTCCAAGATCCCTTACAGGCTAGACCTAGATTGCTGTGCTGCTTCAAAGAGTCTTCTGAAGCCAGGATTTTGTGTCCTTCCTTCCTCTCCTTTTTTTTCTCTCTCCCTCCCTCCTTCCATGTATTTATCTATCCATCCAGTGGTGGGATTCAAAGTTTTTAACAACGGGTTCTGTGGGTATGGCTTGGTGGGTGTGGCAGGGGAAGGATACTGTAAAATCTCCAGTCAGAGGAGGTATTTGCTGGTTCTTCAAACTACTCAAAATTTCCACTACCAGTTGTTCTCCAGAATTGGTCAGAAGCTGCTGAATCTGTATCCATCCATATATCTCATTCACTTTCTCCTCCCTCCCTCCCTCCCTCCCTCCCTCCCTCCCTCCCTCTTTCTTTCTTTCTTTCTTTTTCTTTCTTTGTTCCTTCCTTCCATCTCTCCCTTTCTTTGTCTATCCCTTTTCTTCCGGTTGCTTCCTTTCTCTTTTTTCTTCCTTTCTCTTTTTCTTATCTTCTAAGAATCTCTCTCCCTTCCTCTCTCATTCCCTCTTTTTCTCTCTTTTTTCTCTTCCCCCCCCTCTCTCTGTGTCCCCCCTCTGTCTTCCCCCCATCTGTATCTCTGTCTCTGTCTCTCTCTCTCTCTGCCCTTTCCCTATCTTCCCCTCTCTCCCCCCCACTCTCTGTCTCTCTCAAAGCCGTGGCTGGGCCAAGCACTCTTCTCTACTTTCATTTCTTCTTTTGGGAATCAAGACTGGCTGAACAAGGATTGCCAGCCATGCTGGAAGCGTCCCTTCGGGCGACCCTTCTCCCCCTCACGTGTGCACGCCATCCTCCCGGACCCGCCATGGCCACTGGTCGCAAGAGGAGAAGGAGGGGGAGAAGGGTCGCCTGAAGAGACGCTTCCAGCATGGCTGGTGATCCTTGTTCAGCCAGTCTGGATTCCATAAAGAAGAAATGGAAGTAGCGAAGAGCACCAAGAAAAGCCCAGCCGCGGCTTAGAAGAGAAAGGAAGCAACCAGAAGAAAAGGGATAGACAAAGAAAGGGAGAGATGGAAGGAAGGAACAAAGAAAGAAAAAGAAAGAAAGAAAGAAAGA